>JAODAL010009869.1:0-108218 GCA_025379985.1 Phyllomedusa bahiana
GCATTACAAAGTGTCGTACCCGGCATATAATGCGCCTAGTTTTGGTGTACGTCAGTTCATTTCAGCAAGAATATGGCGTCAAAAGTGGTTTTGCCGCAAAACAGACCAAAAAACAGGCGTTGACGTGTTGGGACATGTCGCCATTTGTACGTTAGATTTTTCACATTACTTATATTCTCAGATGTAGGAAAATAGAAAGAAAAACACAGAGGTGGCGCTCTATGGTGAAAGTACGTCTGAAGTAAAGCATTTAAAACAACAAATAGAAAAGGTGCTCACCTAGAGCTGTTGTGCGTAGTATTATAGAGGCACAACACTTGTACGGGCATGGGTGGCTCTATCCGAGCCTCGGAATAGCAGCCGCAGGTCACTCTCTCTGGAGCCGCAAGCAGGCAGCGGGAACAAACAGCAAGGATGAGGACGAAAAATATGGACCCGGCGCTCAATTCCAGCAGGAAAAAAAACCCTTGTGATTAGCGAGGATATGGTTTTAAATAAAGGTTTTGTTATTCCATTAAAAATGAAAAGAGAGTTACCCTTTCCATATATAAAACACACAGGCGCTTCTTCAGATAAAAATGTACTTCCTGAAGAAGCGCCTAATGGTGCGAAACGCGTTATAAGTGTGTGTTTTATATATGGAAAGGGTAACTCTCTTTTCATTTTTAATGGAATAAAAAACCTTTATTTAAAACCATATCCTCGCTAATCACGAGGGTTTTTTTTTCCTTCTGGAATTGAGCGCCGGGTCCATATTTTTCGTCCTCATCCTTTATATTCTCAGATGTACACCAGGGGCACGGCTAAGTGGTAGCTCTATGGTGAGGTGGGATAAGTGTACAGCATAGAAAACCAATCTCTTCACACTGTGGATGGGGAAGATCCACAGACTCTTTCTCCCCAGAATGTTCTTTGGGCCTTGTACTGTGCAACTTATACTTTTCCTGTGCCGTACTGTAGCCTCCCTTTCCCGCAATTGGGCAGCAGCATTTCCTGCTTGCAAGTTTCCCTTTGCTCTGTAAACCTTCAAGTCCCAGGATAATTCAGGCCGCGTCCCCACCAGTTTATCCGACCGGTATTTGTACTGTTTTCGGGCCGTGCACTCTGCGATGAGCCCTCCCCCTTCAGATAGACATATTCATCTTCGTCCTCCGAAAACGAGGGGGTCAGAAGAAATCGAACATGCACGTGTGTATCGTCGGGCGCTGGCGTTCTGAAAAAAACCGTGCAGTGGGGACTACTGCACGGGTTTTCCATAGAGGCCCATTTTAAAAGTTGTCATCCGATTTGCAGACGGTTTTCAAAGTTGGAAACCGTATGGAAAACCGGGTGAAAACCCATGCCGTGGGGACATGGCCTTACTGTGCTTTGCTTTCTTCTAACACCCAATCTCAACCTTGGTGTGTGCTCCCTGCTCCTCCCCTCATGTTGAAAGCTTTGGGAGGAAGGACTAAAGGCCACACCTCTTTGGTCATGTGACCTCCTGACTGTACACAGAGCTGTTTCCTGTCTTGACACCCAGATCTCCTGAGCTTCCTGTCCTCAATCAGCTGATGTAGAAGTGCAGAAAATATGATGAAAGTACATTACAAAAGTGGCAAACTATGAGAGACATATTATTTAGAAAATATTTTTTTATTCTTAACTGGACAACCCCTTTAAGGAACACAAATTGGCTTCTGCTGAGTGTCACCTCCCTCCCCAGAGTACACAAACCCGACCACCCCCCACCAGTAAATGACCATAGGAGTGAATATGTAGCTGCACGCCATGCATTGTTCTTCCTGCAATAACATGCACACTCTTCTATGACCTATAGTAGGGGCGGTTATGCCACTTAAATTAATTGTCACCCAGTTATCCCAAAAATCAGATATGAGTAAAATATTTTATGACCAGGTTGTAACCTCAACCCTTCTAATTGTAATGGACCAGTCCTGATTAAGACCTAATAAGGTATCGGTGAGTGGACGGGGCCCGTAAAGCAGGAATGATAAATCCAATAACTAAATCCTCACTGTCCGCAAGTTGTTGCCAATGTTCTAATTTGGAACGCTGTGTTCAGCCAGTTGGACGAAAGCTAAAAATTTCAACGACGAAAAACTACATAAATGCTTCATAAAGCTTCAGCTAATGCCCCAAACTGTCTGTGACCTTTGCCTCTTTCATAACCTCTGGCCTCAATTTTGCAAAAATTCTTGAGATTTACGAGCGATTATACAAGTCCATGAAAATTCCTGAAAATGTTTGCATCCATTTTGAGTCATGCATTTGGTCTCTTTAGTTTTCCAGCAGTATCTTCTCGGATACGTTGCTGACAAGAGAGAGGGGGGGGAAAAAAACAAAAAAACAAAGCAGGTATTTTATCTTAGTGTAAAGTATGTTCCTTTCAAGGTACATTGTTTGCTGTCATTGGGTTGTATACCAGCTTGCTAATGAGTTTTAAGTACATAGAGCAAAGGAATGTTAACCTATGATAAGATATCCATCAAAACAGATGGCACAGTGCCTGAAAAAACATACAAGAATTTACCTTGAAAAAGCAACTTTTTAGCCACAGGCTGAACAAAAAGAAAATGCTCCCGGAGGCGAAGGAGAGCGAGACTTGTTACACGTGTGCGGTGTCATCAGAAGCACAGATAACATCGTCATGGGGGTATGTGGATGATGGCGAGCCAGCTTTGATGAGCTGCAAACACAATATAACAACCATGGGTTTGTATCTGTACAAAACAGATGAGAGTTGTCACAATACAGTCATATAGTTACATAGTTAGTACGGTTGAAAAAAAGACACGTGTCCATCAAGTTCAACCAAGGTGGGGAAAAAATGTGGGTAGGGAGGGAGACAACGATTGTCAAGCCCAGCCCCCCCCACTGGTGAATGCCTGAAAAACCCCACAAGGCAAGAAACCATCTGATCATGGAAGACCCCATCTCTGACCCCAGAGCCGCCAACAGCCAGGATCCAGAATTTTACATGGCTACATATACATTAATGTTCTTTGGTTTCAGGAACCTGGGCTTTTACAAGGTGGCAGCCATCTTGTTGGATGTTTGGCCACCTCTATGGCTTCTCACAGGGTCGATAGCTGTACAGATAAGGGCTCCAAATTCACTTAATCACTGTATTATTTTTTTTATACAGTAGTTATTGACTCTTCACGTGATTTTTAGGGTTTTTATTCATAATGGAGTCACACCAGATCGGTTATCAAAAAGATACCAATAACTTATACTGAGGTTCATCAGGCACAGTGCTGCAGAACCTCTGCCAGAAACTGAATGTTCTGCTTGGATGTGCACACTATGATATATAGTCGAGGGAGTGATGCAGGAGAACACACCAGGATTCAGCAAACTTGCCAACTTTTGGAAGTGACCTTCAGGGAAATTTTGAATTGCAACTTGTCGTCTTGATGGTTTGAGTGGGCCCCAACCCCTGTTTTACATGACCCGCCCTCTTTTGCCCAAAGCCCCACCCCCTTGTCACATCTGTGTAACAGCTGGTATGGGATGTGGTGGTATCCTTCACCTTTACTGGGCATTGGAAAGTCTAATCAGCATTCAAGCTGAGTAACACCACATCAATCAGCTGTCAGGCTAAAAAGGTTTTTCCCTCTGCCCCAATGATGTTGGCGCCTCTCTATGCTTTACCCGGGCACCTCACTTGTACAGAGCCCCCCAAGCCGTAAAAGTCCTCGATGTATAAAAGTGGTTTAGCTCCAAAAGGTTAGGCTAAAAGGGACCAAACTTGTAACTGTGACTTTCGGTCCCTTTTCACCACTATGTGCCTAGTGTAATAGTGCGCGCCAAAATTTTTTGGAGCGTTTTACGGCCCTGGCTATTCATTTGTATGAGTGGAAACCTCGCCCAAAACCTCATCACAAACCTCTTTTGAAGAAGTGCGTTTCAGGCGAGGTTCTGATGCTGTTTTGGGAGCTGAAAAGTCAGTGTCCAAATAAGCCGTGTGAACCTCCCCTAATAGACATGACCAAGAGGCTATTCTAAAAGTTACCAGTATTTGATATGGCCGGCAATGGCCACCTGGCAGTAAAACCGTCCCTGCCGGTGGTTTACCAGATTGGTGGCAAACCAACCACAGCAGGAGATTTACCAACTCTTCAGGGAGACCGGGAGGATTCCACCTTTTCAGGGAGTCTCCCTGACGATCCGGGAGAGTTGGTAAATATGGGATTCAGTGAATGGAGAATGGATGAGGCTCACAGGCATCTGGCTCTGAGGGTACAGAGAGGGAATAGGCCGATGACATTTTCCACCAGAAGAGTGAATCTGTTGACAAAATTCGGATGCCTTTTGTTGGCTTTAGGTTTTGTGTCCATTCACAATCGAGTTCATGTCTATCTGCAGACATTGTAGGCCTGGTGGAGGTTGAGTGTTGGGACGACTGATCCTTACTGTCTTACATTTCCATTTGTGAGATATGTGTGGGTGATGGGAACGGCCCATCCTATAATGTTGCCCTCTTTAATGTTAGGGCTGCTTTAAACCGAAGATCCCCTTAAGACTCCTTCATTCCACAGGATATTCCACATGATGGACTCTCCGTCGGGGACTGTTAGAGTTTAACCATTGAGCACTTAAGAAGCCATGCCTGCCTAACCCATCACTCATCTTAGCCCTTTGAAGCTGAAATTGTCAATGCTTCTCTCAGTCATTCCCACTAACATGGCTGTCATCAATGCTCTCTCAGTGATGGACATTCTCTTGACCTTGCACTCACCTATCTTTACCAGCTTCCTAGTCTCCTTAGACTCTCCCTTTCTCATCACCGGATATCCCATTAGGTAATTAGATGCTGAAAGAGTTTGGGTGACTCTATGATTAAATCCATTCAATCATACGACTGTCAGAAGGATCAGTGAAGACATAAGCTCATGTGGATTCTGATAAACCTTGGTAATGGCTGCCTCCACTCTTTATTGTATTTGTATAGCGCTCTCATGTTCCACAGCGCTGCATAATACCGCTTCCTGTCCCCTATTAGGGGGTGGGGGGGCTCAAAGTCTAAATTCCACATTAACCTATCTGTAGTTAAGTGTTTGGGAGGAAATCTCCACAAGCACAAGGAGAACATACAAACTCCATTCTGATATTGTCTGTGGTCAGACTCAAACAAAGGACCCTTCGCGGCCAGGGACCAGTGCTAACCCCTGAGCCACCATCGTTCTGATATCATTTCCAGGGATGTCGGAGCATTTGAGCCAATCCCAGACAAATTATCTCCTAGAAGCTTGTGGAGCCTTACGCCTCATGTCATCATCTTAATGATTGCATTACTTTGTATCATACATACATCTCATATGGTTAATTAATCGAAAACCCAGATGCTATGGCTACAAATAATTCTAAGCGTGACCTCCATATAGTTATGTTATAGGAGGCTACTATAATCCCTTTATGTCCATGGGTAAATCCGTCACATAGACTGTAAAGCTTTAATACATTGTAAAACATATGCAAAAAAGAAACATGGAGCGCACATCCTTACTATACGTTGATCTAATGCTTCTCAGCATAATTTTTTACAAAAATGAACAGGAGGATCTTAGTATACTTTTTGATCAAAACGTATGTGCCCACTTGCCACGTCACGGTGACCTCTATAAAGTGGGTCCCTATGCTAATAGGGGCAACACTGCATGGCGGCCACCGCCGCAGCAAAAACCACACAGATGAGGGGCACAACCCAGTGGCCCAACAGCACCACTGCTGCCAGACCTAGCCTCCAAGGGAAGGTAAGCTGTGTCAACCTTTCCTTTTTTTTGGTGGAGGTGCTGTATGGTGGCCATTGCTGCTGTGCTGGTGGGGTGGTGCAACCCAGAGCCAGGGGCTAGGTCTGGCAGCAGTGGTGCTGTTGGGCCACTGGGTTGTGCCCCTCATCTGTGTGGTTTTTGCTGCGGCGGTGGCCGACATGCAGTGTTGCCCTCATTAGCGTAGGGACCCACTTTAAAGAGGTCGCCGTGACGTGGCAAGTGGGCACATACGGTTTGATCAAAAAGTATACTAAGATCCTCCTGTTCATTTTTGTAAAATTTTAATGAGAAGCATTAGATCAACGTATAGTGTGAGGATGTGCGCTCCATGTTTCTTTTTTGCATATGCTTTAATAAATTGTGTTTTGTAGTATCAATCTGAGATCCCCAACCAGAGGATTTCCCGATAGAAACTTCCAATGGATGCCAGTGTATATGCATGGAATTTTTACAGGAGGTCTGTACAGAATAGTGCAACAACAAAAAATACATTTTCTTTTCCGCTATTAGAATTAAGTACAGCTATAAAATAGTACATTGATCTTTTGGGGCAGTTGAATGTCCCCTACAGTTTTCAAAAGGTTGCCTCAAGGATTCTCAATATTATACTATGATGCCAGACTTAGGGTATGTATCTAAAAAATGCAGTGTGAACATCTGCATTGGAGCCCCATCACCATTACTGATTGTGTGATGTGTGATGTGAAGAATAGCTGTGTACGGCAATTATGCACCCCACCAAAGTGACAGACACCATGAGGGAACCAAATGAGCACAATCTGAAGTCAGTGGGATTCATTGGGACCACGTCTGTCGTACGTGGACTACTTTGTTCCTGCTTTTTGTAAGCACTTACTGTATATTCAGGAAAGGAGGCTGTGACGAATGCTGAACAGTGGCAACTCTTTAATAGATCGTGAGCTTCAATACAGACAGAAAATGGCTAAATAAAAGCCACTTGAGATCCCAGGTTATTAAGCCAATATATAGAAGGGGAAAAAAACTTAAAATTTTACTTTTGTTGATACAAATAAAATTATTATGATAAATCCAAAGATGGACAGCACTAATTCCAGAAGAATCACAGACAGGACAAACAGTCTACCAACCAACCACCTTATCAATTTATGCTATCCCTAGCCTAATAATACGGGGTATTCACCGTAATAAGTCCAATAGTCTAAAAAAAAAAGGGAATCTAGCAAGAGAACAAAGAGTGGCTTTTAATAACTATATTTACTATTTTGCCATAGGCAAACTTAAACTCTATCAGTTTGGAATATATCCTGCACACTTGCTCGGCTGGTGAGCACCTGAATAGGGTGTGTACCTAAGATCATTTAAAAGGAAATTAGCTTAGACCACATGGGACCGGGCCTCTGTCCCCTGATGAAGCCAGTTAGCTGGTGAAACATGTTGGGGAGATCAGGCATGACATTTTAATTTGTGATTTTCTACCTCTGTCTACAAGTGTCACCCGCTGCAGAGGGTCTCACAAGGAAACCTTATATGTTTCATGCCCATCAGATTAGGGATGACTGCCCTAGTAGGATGTTTTGGATCCCTTATTGGAGTTAGTAAATCACTGTTAATAGGTGATGTTCCACCAGACTTGATAATAGAAAAGGAGTCATTCCTTCACAATTAGAAAGGGACAAATTGAGAGGTTAGAAATCAGGTTTTTAAAATAGTGTGTATCGAGGTTAAGTGGATAGATATATATATATATATATATATATATATATATATATAATTATATATATATATATATATATACTAGTATATATATATATATATATATATATAATATAAATATTTTAAAAATGATACAAAGTTTTTTGTTGGCATAGATTAATAGTTTAAGATGTCACTTTCCTAAGAAAGAGTGAGTAAAATATTCCTCCAACATTTAAAAATGCCTTTATTTATTTTTTAATTGCGGAGGATCATTTTATGGTTTTTTTTACTCTTTTTTTTTTTTTTTTTTTTTTTTTTTTTTTTTTTTTTTTTTTTTTTTTTTTTTTTTTTTTTTTTTTTTTTTTTTTTTTTTTTTTTTTTTCTTTTTTTTTTTTTTTTTTTTTTTTTTTTTTTTTTTTTTTTTTTTTTTTTTTTTTTTTTTGGGGGGTTTGTTTTTTTTTTTTTTATTTTTGTTTTTTTTTTAAAATTAATTTTTTTTTTTTTTAAATTTTTAATTTTTTAAAATTTAAGGGGTAAGGGTTTTTCCAAAGAAAAGTAAAAAAAATTCCCCAAATTTAAAAAAGTAAAATTTTTGATTTTTAAAAATTTTTTTTAAAAAGGGCCCATTTTTTTTTGGGGGGATTTTTTTTTTTCTCTTTTTTTTACTCTTTTTTTTACGATCGTATTGTACGCCCGGGGAGACGACGCGTAATCCATAGTTCTCTATGACAGCTATAAATTACCGTGATTGCGGAGCACATTTCGCCACGTATAATGCACAATATGTGGTGAAATATGAAGCAATTTAAGCTGTGTGAACATACCCTTAATAATCCTGCCAAAAATAGTAGACCTGGAGAGCAGAAAGCTACCACTTGCTTATTCCTTACAAAAGGAACAATGTTCTTGTACTTGAGCGGGGCCCCCTCATCCTCTGTGCCCCATAGCAGTCTCTACGGCTATAGTTACGCCCATGCACCTCTGTTCCCCTCGGCTTCATGTACTGTCCCTATGTGTACCTATATACTCTTGATGATAACAGCTTCTGGGAAACCAGACTTTTTTTTTCCCCTCAAGTAACCGGGCACTCTTTAACCTGCAGTGGCACCTATGGAGAGACCTGTCTGAACCTGCGGCCAGCGTACAGGCACATGTGCACATATATGGTCATGGTATGCTGCCATGACATCACGAAAGTGAGTCACACTTGGAGGAGGCGTAGACTCTACAAAGGCTTTGTTGTCGAACCAATAATTGGGAGGCTTTAGCCTTGTAATTACTGACAGGAGCAGGAAAAAAATGAGAGACTAATGACTGGAATCCATGTACATAACCAGAGACTTGTGAGACCTCGATGTTTTTATTTGTACTGCTAGCCCCAGAGGCAAGGCGTAAAAAGATGTTACAGACATTGTCCAGATCAATATTTATGGGCTGCAAGCAAGAATTCAGCCAATTAAGGCGATCACATGGCTCGGTGGAGGCTGATGGGACAAAATCTGAACTCTGTACTAACATGTTGACTACAGACAACAGGACTGAGGGGGTTAAACAGCCGAGGTAAATTACACATAGTTTGTTGTTAGGCCTCGGGGAACATCCTCTGTAAGTACAGTGCTATATATACTGCATTATCAGCCATTACTGTGCTCGTGTACGGGGCTTGGAGAAACTGCTCACTCCAAATAGAAATATATATAAAGGGGTTGTCTCACTACAGGAATTGCTGCTTTTTTATGTTAAAGATCTTGCAAAAACAAGTCACTTTGCAATATATGTCCATTACCAGTGTCCTACCTATTCCTAGATATCCCCTCTTGTATGGGCTGCATCAGATTCACAGGTCACTAAAGCTACAGACCTGTTACTCTCTAATGATAGGCTGCCAACGGTGGCCGCTATAGCTACCCTGTTTCCCCGAAAATAAGGCAGTGTCTTATATTAATTTTTGCTCCTAAAGACGAGCTAAGACTTATTTTTAGGGGATGTCTTATTTTTCAGTGAACAAGAATTCACATTTATTGTTGAACAAAACATCCACATGTATTAATATTCTGTAGTGATTTCATCACAAACATCAGCAGAAGCAGCCACACTCTGAATTGCATAAAAAATAATGCACCATGTCTTATTTTCGGGGGTGTCTTATTTTCGGAGAAACAGGGTACAGACCTGTTTGACTCCTCAAGACAGGCTGCCAGCACTGTTTGCTATAGCTACAGACCTGTTTACTCCCTCATGATAGGCTGCCAGCACTGGTTGCAATAGCTACAGACCTGTTCAATCTCTGCTGACAGGCTGCCAGCACTGGTTGCTATAGCTACAGACCTGTTCGTTCTCTCCTGATAGGCTGCCGGCAGCGGTTGCTATAGCTACAGACCTGTTCACTCTCTCCTGATAGGCTGCCAGTGCTGGTTGCTATAGCTACAGACCTGTTCGTTCTCTCCTGGTAGGCTGCCAGCGCTGGTTGCTATATCTACAGACCTGTTTGATCTCTCCTGATAGGCTGCAGGCTCTGGTCGCTATAGCTACAGACCTGGTGTCCTCAGCAGCTCATCAGCTCATCACTGCAGGCCAGTAAACACTGAATTCAAAAATAAAACCGAGACAGCAGACTGAAGTAAGACGAATCGATGTAGTGAGACAACCCCTGTAAGATGGGAACACCCTTATGATTCTCCACTTAATTTTAGAAACATCACTTTTGTCAGCACCTGAGATTACTCCTCTCTCTTCTTTTGTTTGCTGCTTTCATACCCCATTGCTAGCTGATCCTGTAGGTCAGTGTTCTCATGCTGGGTATCCACTAGAATTGAAAGAATAGCACAAGCACAGTGCACGTACCTCTGAGAGACCTGCTATGTAACCCCGGGGTACATGTTCCACAGGTTGAGACCTAGGCTCTGGCTTGTATGTACAGCAAAGGAAGAGCTTATCACAGCGTAGTATAAAAACAGAAGTTCGGTTTATTTTCCCACCTGTCTCTTGGCTCACTTGATCTCCATGATCTAAAGGTCTCCACCTCTACTGGAGCTTATGTACTTTTAAAAAATGTAATTCGGTCTCCATCCCAGAAGGGCACACAGACAGCAGATCCAAACTTGTCAGCAATTCCTCTGTTAAAATAAAATGAGAGCTCTATGTCATCGCTGTGTACAATGTTTTACAATGCATGAATCCAAAAGCAAACACAGAAACTAATTATGATCCTATGGGGGATGCAAACAAGAGCCAACATTTAACCTATTCATACAAAAACACAAATGCTTTGGGCTTTATTTTGCCTACGTTTCCTCTGAGCAGTTAAGTGGTGAAATGCCTTCAAATCACAGGAAACTATTATTTGCATCTGCAGCTCCACAGTAAATAAAATATTTCTGTTTAACATTCGAAGAATTCTTTTAGGATCCTCTCCATTTTTTTTTCTTATTGTTGTAATGGAAAGCAATACCACAAAACAAAAATACACGCCGGAAAGCCGGCACCGCAGCTGCACACCAAGCATCTGAATCCGGGCGGACTCCGAGACAACACTCCTGACTCTTAACTAAAAACAGATTTTAAGCATGAATAGTCCTAAACTAATTGAAATCTTAGTAAAACTACACACCTGTGTTTGCACATCCCTCCCCTGTAAGCCTTGTCTTATGGCCAAGCCGTATTTGCTAGTTTCTATCAAAAGATATTTGTGTCGCTACTGTTAAAGTGCACCTGTCCACGAGAAGGCAGCTCTTTACACTCGCTAAGTTCTTACACGATCCTTACAAATGAGACCTTTACCTCTTAGGAATTGGGCATGATTGAGAATACATTCTAGCCATACACTGAAGCCTATTCCTTTAATTTCTTAACGACCGCCAGTGTCTCTTGACGTCGGCTGGTGCGGGTCGTTCGTCTACTGCGACGTCTTTTGGCGTCGCTGCAGACACCGGGGTTTGTGGCGCCCCGCGCCACAGCAGATCTAAGACCGGGGCTTGCTACACAGCCCTGATCCCAGAGCATCTCCTGCGAGCACCAGGAAGTGGAGGACACCTCCGCTCCCCGGTGCTGTAACCCTTTGATTGCCGCGGATCGTCACCACAGCGCAATCAAAGGGTTTCCCTGCTCTGTCGGGTGATCGGGACACCCGGTGACCCGACAGAGCCGGGGAACGGCTGCACAGTCAGCCCTGGGGACCTAGAGTGGCCCCAGGGCTGACTGTAACAAGCCAGTGACCAGGACAGACTGTGTGCTGTCCTGATCACTGCCTGTTTCAGACTGACACAGATTATAATATATTAGCATACATGAATATGCTAATACATTACTACGTGTAAAAAAAAAAAAAAAATGTAAAACAGTTCTCCCTTCATGGGATTTAAAAAAAAAAAAAAAAAAAAAAAAAAGTAAAAAACATGAAAAGTGTAAAAAAAAAAATGAATAAAAAAATAAATAATAAAAATTAAATATTTAATAAAAAATAATTGCGCATATATTACACACACAAAAAACCCTACAGATATTTGGTATCCACACGACCGTAATAACCTGTAGAATTCATCTAACAAGTTATTAAGTGTGAAATGTGAATGGTGTAAAAAAATAAAAAATTAAAAGAAAAATTCTGCAATTATTTATAAGTGCACTTAAACTATTCCACCATAAAGTACAACTTGTCTCGAATAAAACGAGGCCTCATACAACTGCGTCATTGAAAAAAATAAAAAAGTTATAACTGTTGGAACGCAAGGAGCCAAAAACTAAAAAAATGTTCTGGTCATTAACTACTTTTCAGGCCTGGGGCTTAAGGGGTTAATACCTGCAACCAATGTATCTACTAGGAGTGTGCGCACTGAGCAACAAATATTCCATTATCAAGGACCAATAAACCGTTGACTTTCTGTTTTGTATAAGGATTTGTGGTCCTTGAAGCTGAGCTGATGGCCTGTGACGTGCTCGTCGAGGGGGTTGGAGCTGTGTGGAGTTTGCATATTATCCCCCTGTTTGTGTGGGTTTCCTTACTCCAGTTTACCCCATACTCCAAAAATGTCTTTATCTCAGCCTATAAATAGACAATTGTCTTTAGTATCTAGAGTCCATAGCTACAGGCACAGGCCCTGGTCCTGGAAGCTGGGCCTCTGCCCCTATTGTCACTGACCTCCCCTCCGTTCTAAAAAGAAATAATCTAAATATTTTTCATCAAAGATTCTTGCCAAACCCTAATTATACTTCTTAGTATAGTTTATGCGTAAGGTTCAGTGTTAATAATCTATCGGACATGAGATGTCAACTGCTCCGGACTGTAACTAAAAATGTATGGCTGACTAATTAAAGCTATCAAAAAAAAGATATAAACCAAGCTGGGCTTAGAGCTATGTACAAGCGTACAGTGTTGATTTCCACATAAAAATATAGACATAATAAATAAAACAAAAAATTATAATATAATTAGCTGCATTAAAGGGCTGTTCCCACCATACACTTTGATGGCATATCACTAGGATAACGGGCCCCAATAAAGTGTTGGCCTAGAATGGAAAGTTGGTTGTGCTTGTGTATGACTCTCCATTCAGTTCTATGGGAGTTCCCAGTGCAGGGAAGCGCTGTGTTCTCTCCATTCTCCTCTATGGGAGTTCCCAGTACAGGGGAGCGCTGTGTTCTCCATTCTGTTCTATGGGAGTTCCCAGTACAGGGGAGCGCTGTGTTCTCCATTCTCCTCTATGGGAGTTCCCAGTACAGGGGAGTGCTGTGTTCTCCATTCTGTTCTATGGGAGTTCCCAGTACAGGGGAGCGCTGTGTTCTTCATTCTCCTCTATGAGAGCTCCCAGTACAGGGGAGCGCTGTGTTCTCTCCATTCTTCTCTATGGGAGTTCCCAGTACAGGAGAGCGCTGTGTTCCCTCCATTCTGTTCTATGGCGTTCCCAGTACAGGGGAGCGCTGTGTTCTCTCTATTCTGTTCTATGGGAGTTCCCAGTACAGGGGAACGCTGTGTTCTCTCCATTCTCCTCTATGGGAGTTTCCAGTACAGGGGAGTGCTGTGTTCTCCATTCTTCTCTATGGGAGTTCCCAGTACAGGGGACGCCGTGTTCTCCTTTTCCTCTATGAAGCTCCCATCAGGGCAGCACTGTGTTCTCTTCATTCTTCTCTATGGGAGTTCCCAGTACAGGGCAGCGCTGTGTTCTCTACATTCTGTTCTATGGGAGTTCCCAGTACATGGGAGCGCTGTGTTCTCTCCATTCTGTTCTATGGGAGTTTCCAGTACATGGGGAGCGCTGTGTTCTCCATTCTGTCCTATGGGATTTCCCCAGTACAGGGGTGCGCTGTGTTATCTCCATTCTGTTTCTATGGGAGTTCCCAGTACAGGGGAGCGCTGTGTTCTCTCCATTCTCTCTATGGAGTCATAGTACAGGGAGCGCTGTTTCTCTCCATTCTCCTATGGGAGTTCCGTACAAGGGACTGTTTCTCCTAATACTGTTCTATGGAGTTCACAGTACAGGGGAGCGCTGTGTTCTCTCATTCTGTCTATGGAGTTCCAGTCTGGGAACTCCCATAGAGGAGAATGGAGAGAACACAGCGCTCCCCTGTACTGGGAACTCCCATAGAGGAGAATGGAGAACACAGCTCTTCCCTGTACTGGGAACTCTCATAGAATAGAATGGAGAGAACACAGTGCTCCCCTGTACTGGGAAGTCCTATAGAATAGAATGGAGGGAAACACGGGCTTCCCATGTACTGGGAACTCCAATAGAACAGAATGGAGAGAACACAGTGCTCCCTTGTACTGGGAACTCCCATAGAACAGAATGGAGAACACAGCGCTCCCCTGTACTGGGATCTCCCATAGAACAGAAAGGAGAGAACACAGCGCTCCCCTGTACTGGGAACTCCCATAGACAGAATGGAGAGAATACAGCGCTCCCCTGTACTGGGAACTCCCATAGAACAGAATGGAGAACACAGCGCTCACCTGTACTGGGATCTCCAATAGAACGGACTGGAGACCACAGCGCTCCATCCCATAGAACAGACTGGAGAGAACACAGTGCTCCCTTGTACTGGGAACTCCCATAGAACAGAATGGAGAACACAGCGCTCCCCTGTACTGGGATCTCCCATAGAACAGAAAGGAGAGAACACAGCGCTCCCCTGTACTGGGAACTCCCATAGGACAGAATGGAGAGAATACAGCGCTCCCCTGTACTGGGAACTCCCATAAAACAGAATGGAGAACACAGCGCTCCCCTGTACTGGGATCTGACATAGAACAGAAAGGAGAGAACACAGCGCTCCCCTGTACTGGGAAGTCCAATAGAACAAAATGAAGAGAACACAGCGCTCCCCTGTACTGGGAACTCCCATAGAGGAGAATGGAGAGAACACAGCGTTCCCCTGTACTGGGAACTCCCATAGAGAAGAATGGAGAGAACACAGTGTTATCTCATCCCTTATTTGCTACAGGAGATTCTTATCGACCAGTGATCTCATCCAATTCATCTTCGCCTCTACCTAGAGTTCAACAGTTTATAACACATACAGGACTGCGGCCACCTGTATTATTAATATGTTTCTACACTGTGGTCAGCGGGAATGGCGGGACTAAAGTGCTCTACAAATATTACTGCTATTTCCTTGTATGTGCACCACAGAAGACGGGGAAGTTGTGGTCAGTACTGGATTCTCCAACACTCAACCACCTGTCCAGCATCCAAAATCAACCAAAAGAGACAAGCGGAAAAAGCTATCAATAGCAAAAGAACATTCGCTGAGGGCCGGAGTCTGCGTAACTCTCTTAGTACTGACAAACCATTTACAACTACAGCTAATACGAGCCCCGGCAAAAATGATGTAAAACCCTAGAATTAGATGACGGAGGCGCAACCTTTTTTTTTTTTTTACTTTATAGGAAGTACACAAATTACAGATATGACGCAAAACCATGGTCAATGGCTGAACATTCTGCCTCATAACACACAGCACACGCAGATGACTGGGAATCTCAATGATGAGGTCAACCGTCTCCCAGGTCAAGGTGGGAAAAAATGATGGGATCACTCACTCACTGTATTTGTTTTAGAAATGCAAATTTTAAGACTAAAATGCAAATTAGTCTGCAGGGAAAAGGGAAAGCGCTTACCGTCAGCAATGAGGAGTGTTTGCTGCAGATCTGACCTGATCCAAATTCTGCTGCCAATGATGAGAAAATCGTGAGACTAATCACCAGCCTTTTTCTAGACCAGAAAGAAGTATGTGATCAGTGAGTGCTACACGTCCTTTATCCGGAATGGAAAGTGGCTGCTGACTGTTTGCGGGACTCTTCCTGCCAACTCCGGCAAAATTCCGATCGGGCCGAACCAGCTCTACCCAAATCTGTAGCGCAATACTATCTATTGAGCTGTCAGACATGAAAACATGAGCCCAACAAGAGAGCTTTCAATTGGGTTTTTGGAAGGGATCATAAAACTCCAAGATGGTTATCCAACCCTGAGTGCGGTAAAAACGATGGTTGGAAAATTTGGTAACAGCATAAACAAAAACAGGAAAAAAGGGGAAACCTACAGATAGGACGAGGAAGACCTCACAGAACCAGGAATATGGCGGAAAATAGAAGACCAATAGCAGGAACAGGAGTCTTTGACAGAACTGTAAGGCTATGTCTACATGGCATAGCTTTACCGTCGGATTTTCGGTGGATTTCGTATTTTGAAACTGCTGAAAATCTGACGATACCCTGTGCTGCATAGACAGCAATGAAAAATCCCTGCTGGAACTTTAAAATGCAGCGGAATATGCAACATGTTGTATATTCCGCCGGATTCTGCTAGGATTTGCCGCCAACTCCATTAATTGAATGCACGACAAATCTGAAAACAGACTGTGGCTTTGGCGCAAATCTGCACGAAAACCCGTGGTCCTGCAAGTGCCAAAACGCCGTCGGATTTTGGATGCCATTTTGACAGTTAGGGTGGTAAGTATGAACGGGGCTGCACCAGATATCTAGCGTCTTTTCAGCCCGATATCAGACGCAGCCCCCATCGCTACATGTGTAAATGTTCCGCATGCCAATATCAGATGCATTACAGGGCGCCCACGAAACTTTGTAATGTGGCCAATCTCGGGGGGGCGTGCGGGAGGCTGGGCGCACTTAAACCATAACGAAGCTGCTGGAACATGTAGAGCAATTTCAAAGTGGTTTACCTGAGTCAGAAATGTCGTCTTAGCCCTAGAATGTGCCTGACATGAACCGCTGTAGACAGGGTTCATAAATCAGGTGCATTCTAGCCTATTATTATGCTCATTAACACACCAAATTTAATACATGCTGCCCTTACTGTATAGACTTAGCCTAGAAAAACTGAAAAAGAAAATAATAAGACAACCTTAACCTAAACAGTGACAACGGGTAAGAGAACGCAAAGGAGGTTGAGAAATGAATCGTTAGCAAGGAATGAGCGACCGTGTCGGTTTGTACAATGAAAGTTAAGGATGAGCTGAACTTTTGTTCTATTAGTTATAGAGATATGCTGAACCGTGTTGTGTCGTATAATAATTAAGAGAGTGAACCTATGTTGGTCGAAAAGTTATAGGAGATGCTGGAACTATTGGTGCGTATAATAAGTTAGAGTGATGCGGAACTTGTCTGGATCGTATAAAGTTAGAGAATGTGGAACCTATGTTGTGTCGTATATAAGTTTGATGATGCCCGGACACTAGTCTGGAGTCGTATAATAAAATTATAGAATGATGCGGAACCTATGTCTGGTTCGATAAAAAGGGTTAAGAGAGATGCTAGGAAACCTATGTTGGTGTCGTAAATAATTTATAAGAGATGATGCTGGAACCTTGTCTGTGTTTTCGTATAAAAAATTATAGAGGTGATGCTGGAACCTGTGTCTGGTGTCGTATAATAAGTTATAGAGATGATGCTGGAACCTATGTCTGGAGTCGTATAATAAGTTATAGAGATGATGCTGGAACCTGTGTCTGGTGTTGTACAATGAAAGTTATAGAGATGATGCTGGAACCTATGTCTGGTGTCGTATAATAAGATATAGAGATGATGCTGGAACCTATGTCTGGTGTCGTATAATAAGTTATAGAGATGATGCTGGAACCTGTGTCTGGTGTCGTATAATAAGTTATAGAGATGATGCTGGAACCTATGTCTGGTGTCGTATAATAAGTTATAGAGATGATGCTGGAACCTATGTCTGGTGTCGTATAATAAGTTATAGAGATGATGCTGGAACATATGTCTGGTGTGGTGTATTAAGTTATAGAGTTGATGCTGGAACCTATGTCTGGTGTCGTATAATAAGTTATAGAGATGATGCTGGAACCTGTGTCTGGTGTCGTATAATAAGTTATAGAGATGTTGCTGGAACCTGTGTCTGGTGTCGTATAATAAGTTATAGAGATGATGCTGGAACCTATGTCTGGTGTCGTATAATAAGTTATAGAGATGATGCTGGAACCTATGTCTGGTGTCGTATAATAAGTTATAGAGGTGATGGCTTTAGACAACAATCACATTTTCCCATCATTTATGACATGGTGCTGCATGTCCAGTAATGGACCAGGGGGGATGGCAAGTATGACCTCAGCAGTTCGTGCCCAAGGAGACAAAGACATTTTGGGCACTTTTCTTATCCAATTGTAAAATATAGGTTTGATGGTGATAAAAGCTGGTTTTCAGGATGATGATGCATCATAAAGAGTGTTATCAATCTCCCCTGGCATACAGCAGCCCTATGTCGTATGCGCTATACTAATATTCAGAGATAGCAGATTAAACCATCCTAACACTAAATATATTAAAACCTACAATCTTTATAGTAAAAAATAAATAAATAATATTTGGTGGCAATGGAAATTTGAAAATGAGTTTTCAGCTATTTATGGTATAAACTATAATAGTTGAGGTTCAGGTCTAGAATTTATAATCTTATGAAACATTTTGGACGAGAGATCGGTAATCAAAATAGCCAAAGTCTCCAATGCTACATATCACAGAAAGAGACTCCTAGGAGTAAAACATTTTCTTCTTAGGTGTGCATCTCTGTGACATAATGCAGCACTACTGCCCATGTGGATAGAAACCTTGAGTATTTCAATTTAAAGAAAAGTCCCCGCTGTGAGAGCCATTGTGTTACTGTAGTCTTTGTGTATTTCTGCAGTTGTAAGGAATATTTTGCATTGCTTTATTGAAATGTTAAACAGGTTAAAATAAGAGGTGGCCATTGTAGTAATGTAAATGCTCCAACAAGCCGTCATCGATTAATCATCCTGATTACAGTAAAGTACTTATGTGTATATGTTGTTAAAGGGGTTGTCTCACTACAGGGATCGCTGCTTTTTATGTTAAAGATCTTGCAAAAACAAGTCACTTTGCAATATGTGTCCATTAACAGTGTCCTACCTCTTCCTAGATATCATCTCTTGTATGGGCTGCATCTTCTCCTCAGGTCGCTATAGACCTGTTCGATCTCTCAGGATAGGCTGCCAGCACTGGTTGCTATAGCTACAGACCTGTTCTATCTCTCCTGATAGTTTGAAAGCACTGGTTGCTATAGCTACAGACCTGGCTTCTACTGCAGCTTAGTAGAAGCCAGTAAACCCGCCCCTGAATTCAAAGTGAAACCAAGAAAACAGGACAAATCAATGTAGTGAGACAACCCCTTTAAGCCTTGACTGACAGTCTGATAGTGTATACATATCGCCACATTAGTAGTATTAAGGACATGGTTTCAGCACTTTAAGAGACCATTTTGAACATTACCTGTTACTTAAAGTTGATCCCCCATTATAAGCTAAACTACCCTACAGTGCAACCCCATGATAAATGACTTACTACCCAATTTCTACTTCAATCAATGAGTTTCCATGTAATGCATGCATGTGCCAGGTTCTGCAAAGTGTGAGCTGCTCTTCTGGCTATGACAGCCCTAAATATGGAACTGATGGGGTAAATTATTGATTTATTCCTTCAATTCTTCGCTAACAGTGACTAAAATATGCATAACATATTTCCAGCTTGTGATTTATGCTGGGTTCACATGCGGTGCAATTTCATTGCCTTGGATCCCACCACAAATGCACTGTAATTCCACAGCAAAGTTGAGTTGTTTCCATTGTAGATTCATAACGGTAAAAGTTCACAGCGTTTTCACAGAATTTCCTAAATTCCTGCTTAATCTGGGTTAAGAAATTCAATGGGCAGTCTTATCAGTGACTGAAACAAGGAAAGCTGTCAATCACTGATAAGACTGCCCATTGGACTCCTTAAAGGGGTTGTCTCACTACAAGGATTGCCTTCTATGTTAAAGATCTTGCAAAAACAAGTCACTTTGCAATATGTGTCCATTGACCGTGTCCTTACCTATTCCTAGATATCCCCTCTTGTTTTGGGCTGCATTTAGCTCCTCAGGTCGCTATAGCTACAGACCTGTTCAAAACTTCATGATAGGCTGTCAGTGCTGGTCGCTATAGTTACAGACCTGTTCAATCTTTCCTGATAGGCTGCCAGCACTGGTCGCTACAGCTACAGACCTGTTTGATCTCTCCTAATAGGCTGCAGGCTCTGGTCACTATAGCTACAGACCTGGTGTCCTCAGCTGCTCGTCACTGCAGGCTAGTAAACACTGAATTCAAAAATAAAACAGAGACAGCAGACTGAAGAAAGACGAATCGTAGAAGCCAGTAAACACCCCCTGAATTCAAAATGAAATCAAGAACACAGCACTGAGGTAAGAAGAATCAATGAAGTCACACAACCCCATTAACCCAGAGTAAGCAGTAAGTAAATAAACTCCAAATTCTACTGAATCTTTCCCCACAAACTATATATCAATCTGCTCAGCTTCTCCTGCTCTATCACATAAATATATATATTAGTAGAGTCTGTACACCATATCTGAATCAACCCCTGTAGGGCACCCGTGTGTGTTGTGTGTGTGTGTGTGGTGGTGTGTGTGTGTGTGTGTGGTGTGTGTGTGTGTGTGTGTGTGTGTGTGTGTGTGTGTATGTATATATATATATAGATATATATATATATACTATATACTATAATATAATATATATATATATATATAAATATAAATATAAATATATATTGATAGATAGTGATATGATAGATATAGTAGAGGCTGGACACCATGTCTGTTTGTCTCCGGTTTCCTCCACTGCAGAGAATGAAAAGGGCTCATGGATATTAAGTTAACAGACAATTATCTCAGAAGCCGGGGTTATCGGACTTGTGCAGATCAGTTAAAATGTGCGTAATTGCTCTGTCAAACAGCTGAAAAGCACTCGGCTTTTAGCTTATTGCCACTTTAAAATGAAATTCTTTCTGCAGAATGGTTATGCCTGATATTCAGGGCATCAAAGACAAGGCAGCAGGTCACCAGTGCCTTAGGCAAGACAGCTAACCTTTAAAGTGAAGAATGAGCGAGGGAAGGAGGGGGAGGGGCTGCTCTGATAAGGAGGAGAGAAATAGTTTTATAATAACTTCTGTGGAACTGCTAGGAGCAGGTATTTCTTCATCACACGTTGTGATGTGAGCAGTGGGTTACATATAATAAATCCTCTCCTCCGAGGTGCTTCCTGATGAGCTCCACAGTCCCACAATCCTCTGCTAGAAACGGGGTCGACAAACTGGCTGCAATTTCTGAAAAAAAACTTTTTTTTTTAGACTAGATCTGGTTAATGTTGTCTGAAGGATTATTTTGGTTTCATGCTTAGGGTATATTCACACGGCTTATTTTGCCGCGTAATTGCGGGTGTATTTTGCACGTATTGCATTTAATACGCGGTGAAATGCGTCCCGCAATTACGGTAATCCATAGCCGTCATAGAGAACTATGGATTAAGCCTCGTCCCCCGGCACGTACAATACGATCGTACGCACGGGGAGATAAGTGAGATGTTAATTATTCGCCGCGAGTAATGAATGTCTATGTGGCCAGCGGGTTGCCACCCCCCCCTCATGCTTTGGGACTCCGCGCTGATTAGTGCAACTCCCACATTACATGGTTTATTGCGGCGCATATTGCCGCAATTACGCTGTGTGAACATAGCCTTAGACCTTAAACTTCTTATTTTATGTATCTCCCCGCTTTGCAGAAATAATAGAAAAAATGTTGTTACTTCAACAATTGAATCTGATTTAATTACCTTTCACTTGGGGGGAATATTCCACGTGCTCATTGTAGCCCATAAAGGTTTTGCTCTTTGTGTCAGGGATCAAAAGCAATTAGTAAGTAGTGACCGAAAACATTCACTTTCTAAGACAGTAATCAGTAACTGATTACAATTAACGCTGGTAAGTGGGTCAGAGGAATGTCTATGAAGAGACCTAGTGGTCTCCTGGCTTTATCAACATTTGGGGTCAGAAGTTTCATGTAACCAGTTCCCTCTTGTTGCCTCGTTTCATGAAGCTGGTCTTTAGCCCTCGACAGGACAGGTTCCACCAAATGTACAAGCAGCTCTCCCTCTAAGCTGGCACCAAAGGCTATGTTCACACGGCTTATTTTGGGACGTATCTCGCCAAGTATTTCGTGCCGTACTGCGCTAAATACGGGGCAAGATACGTCCCAATCATTACGGTAATCCTCAGTTCTCATAGAGAACTATGAATTACGTCTCCTCTCCCCGCTCGGCGTATTGTGTGTGCGCGAATACGCGCTGCTAGTAATGAATGTCTATGGGCCAACGGGCTACCAGCCCCCCCCCCCCGGCATAATTGCGGGGTGAAATACATGTGCACGTAGCCAAATCGTTAAGGCACGTGCCGAGGTCATTAACATATACAAGGGCCCTATAGGGCATTTATTCTAGGGTCCCTAAATTTCAGTTCACCTCTAAAAGGACCATTAGGGTATGTTCACACGATGTACTGTAGGGCGTACAGTACATCATGTGTTTCCGGAGCTTGCGCTAATATGCGTGTACTACCGCGACGCGGGGGGTGTCAGCCCGCCTGCCCCATTGACCTTCATTACTTGCGCCATTTATTCGCCGCAAATAATTGACATGTCACTTATCTTCCCGCGCGTACAATAAGATTGTATTTTACGCGCGGGGAGAGGAGACGTAATCCATAGTTCCCTATGAGAGCTATGGAATACCGTAATTAATGGGCGCATTTCACCGCATATTAAGTGCAGTACGGCGCGAAATGTGCTCCAAAATAAGCCGTGTGACCATACCCTTAGGCTGAAAAAGGAGAAAAAAAATTCCCGTTACTTTTGAATCTACTTCCAGCTCCGGCCCAAAGTAATAAATAAAAAAAAAAAAAACTGACACAAAATCTGAAGTGTTTTTCTATTTTTGTGTAAATGATGTGTACGAAACCTCATGTTTACATAGTGTTAAGGGCTTGTTCACACAGAGTATACACTCCATGTTACAAGCGCTTTTAGGATCCGTCTTGGGGTCCGGACTGTTGTTCCCCAAGACGGATCTAACAATTAGAAGTGAGATTCTCACTGCTCGCTGCGCTGAACACGGAGCGGCGTTCACATGAGAGATCACAGCTGCGTGTTTCAATAGCGCAGCTCGGTCCGTCTTGAAAAGAATTGACATGCATGTCAAAAATGCATGTCATCAGGGTCATCTGCTCTATAACAGGGGGCGCAGATAAGATAGCATGTCCTCAACCTCCTCCTGCTCTATAACATGGGGCCCGAAGATCAGATAGCATGTCCTCAGCTCCTCCTGCTCTATAACATGGGCCTGAGTCAGATAGCATGTCCTAAGGCTCTCCTGCTATTATATACATGGGGCACAGATCAGAATAGCATGTCCTCAGCTCTCCTGCTTATAACATGGTGGGTCCGCCGATCCAGATAAACATGTCCTCTGCTCCCTGCTCATAACATGGCCCGCAGATCTGATAGATGTCTCAGCTCCTCGTGCTCTTAACACTGGGGACACAGATCAGGATAGCATGTACCTCAGCTCTCCTCATGCTCTATAACATGGGGCCTGCAGCATCAGCTAGATGTCACTCAGGCATCTCCTGTTCTATAACATGTGGCCGCAGATCAGATTGCAATGTCTCAGCTCCTTCCTGACTCTATAAACATGGGGCAAAGGTTCAGATAGCATGTCTCAGCTCCTCCTGCTCTCATAACATTGGGCACATATCAGATAGCATGTCCTCAGCTCCTCCTGCTCTATAAATGGGGCCACAGATCAGATAGCATGTCCTCAGCTCCTCCTGCCTCTATAACCTGCGGCCGCAGATCAGATAGCATGTCCTCAGCTCCTCTACTCTATAACATGTGGCATGCAGGATCAGATAGTGTCCTCAGTTCCTCCTGCTCTATAAAATGGGGGCCACAGATCAGATAGCATGTCCTAAGCTACTCCTGCTCATAAACAGGGGGCTGACAGATCAGTTAGGTAGTCCTCAGGCTCCTCCTGCTCTATAACATGGGCCAACAGATCAAGATAGCATGTCCTCACTCTCAGGCTCTATAACATGGGGCCACAGATCAGATTAGCATTGTCCTCAGCTCTCCTGCTCTATAACATGGCGGGAACACAGATCAGATTGCATGTCCTCAGCTCTCCTGCTCTATAACCCTGGGGCCCGCAGATCAGATAGATGTCCTCAGCTCCTCCTACTCTTATAAACATGGGGCCTGAGATCAGATAGCATGTCCATACTGCTCTCCTGCTCTATAACTGGGCACAGATCAGATAGCATTGTCCTCCAGCGCCTCCTGCTCTATAACCATGGGGACCAGCAGTCAGATAGCGTCGTCCTCAGCTCCTCCTGCTCTATATAATGAGGCCACAGATCAGATAGATGTCCTCAGCTCTCCTGCTCTTTAAAATGGGCCGCAGGTCAGATAGCCATGTCCTCAGCTCCTCCTGCTCTTAACATGGGGTCACAGATGCAGAATTAGCATGTCCTCAGCTCCTCATGCCTCTACTACACATGGGGCAACACAGATCAGATAGCATGTCCTCAGCTCCTCTGCTTATAACATGGGCCACTGATCAGATAGCGTGTCCTCGCCTCCTCATTTCTCTATAACGTGGGGCCACAACGATCAGATAAGCATGTCCTCAGCTTCCTCCTGCTCTTATAAACATGGGGCACAGATCAGGATAGCATGTCCTCAGCTCCTCCTGCTCTATATAATGAGCCTGTAGATCAGATACGGCATGTCTCACGCGCCTCCTGCTCTATAACATGGGCCTGAGATAGATAGCATGCCTCAGCAATCTCCTGCTCTATAACATGGGGTCCGCAGTCCAGATAGCATGTCCTAAGCTCCTCCTGCTCTATATAACATGGGGACGCAGATCAGATAGCATGTCTCAGTCTCCTCCTGCCTCTATAAAATGGGGCCACTGATAGATTAGACATGATCCTCAGCTCCTCCTGCTATATCAACATGGGGCACAGATCCAGATAGCATGTCCTCAGCTCCTACCTCTTACTCGTATAACCATGGTGCATGTAGATCTGATAGCTGTCCTCAGCTCTCCTGCTCTATAACATGGGGCTTCAGATCTAGATAGCATGGTCCTAGCATCTCCTGCTATATAACTGTGGGCCGCAGGATAGATAGCATGTCCTAGCTCCTCCTGCTCTATAACATGGGCCACAGATCAGGATAGCATGTCCTCAGCTCTCCTGCTTCTATAACATGGGGCCACTCAGATCAGATATGCAATGTCCTCAGCTCCTCATGCTCTATAAATGGGGCCACAGATCAGATAGCTATGTCCTCAGCTCCTCCAGCTCTATAAATTGGGGCAAGAGTTCAGATAGCATGTCCTCGCTACCTCCTGATCTATAACATGGGGCTGCAGATCAGATAGCATGTCTCAGATCCTCCTGCTCTATAAACATGGGGCCTGCGATCAGATTAGCGGTGTCCTCAGCTCCTCCGGCTCTATAAACATGAGGACGACAGATTCAGATAGCGTGTCCTCAGCTCATCCTGACTCCTCTAACATGGGGGCACAGATCAGATAGCATGTCCTCAGATCATCCTGCTCTATAACATGGGGCACAGATCAGATAGCATGTCCTCAGCTCCTCATTGCTCTATAACATGGGACCTCAGTTCGATAGCATTGTCTCTCTGCTCCTCCTGCTCTATAACCTGGGCCCGCAGATCAGATAGCGTGTCTAGCTCCTCTGCTCTATATCATGGGGCCACAGATCAGATAGCATGTCCTCAAGCTCCTCCTGGGCTCTATAACATGGCCTGCAGATCTGATTGCTTGTCACTAGCTCCTCCTGCTCTATAACATGGGGCACATGATCAGATAGCATGTCCTCAGCTCCTCTGCTCTATATATGGGGCCAAGATCAGATAGCATGTCCTCAAACTCTCCTGCTCTATAACATGGGGCCACAGATCAGAGAGCATGTCCTCAGTCCTCCTGTTCTATAACAGGGGCACAGATCTGATAGCCTGTCCTCGCTCCTACTGCTCTATAACATGGGACCTCAGTTCAGATAGATGTGCTCAGCTCTCTGCTCTATAACATGGGCCCGCAGATCAGATAGAGTGTCCTCAGCTCGTACTGCTCTATAAACATGGGGCCACAGATCAGATAGCATGTCCTCAGCTCTCTGCTCTATACATGAGGGGCACGCAGATCAGATTGCGTGTCATCAGCTTCCTCTCGCTCTATAACATGGGGCCACAGATCAGATCGAATGTGCACAGCTCCTACTGCTCTATAACATTGGCCACAGATTCAGTAGCATGTCCTCAGCTCCTCCTTACTCTATAACATGGGCCACAGATCCAGATAGCATGTCCTCAGCTCCTTTGCTCTATTAACATGGGGCAGATAGATAGCATGTCCTAAGGTCCTCCTGCTCTATAACATGGGGCCGAAGTTACATAGCGTATTCTCAGCTCTCTGCTCTATAACAAGGGGACTCAGATCAGTAGCCATGTCCTCAGCTCCTCCTGCTTATAACATGGGCCACAGATCGATAGCATGTCCTCAGCTCCTCCTGCTCTATAACATGGTGTCAGATCAGGTAGCATGTCCTCACTCTCCCTGCTCTATAACATGGCGGCCACATGATCAGATAGCGTGTCCTCAGCTTACTCCTGTCTAAAAATGGGGCACGCAGGTTACTTAGCGTATCCTCAGCTATCCTGCTCTATACATGGGCCCAAAGATCAGATAGCATGTCCTAGCTCCGCCTGCTCTTTAACATGGGGGCCACAGATCAGGTAGCATGTCCTCAGCTCCTCCTGCTCTATAACAGGGGGTGTGCCGATCAGGTAGCATGTCCTCAGCTCCTTCCTGCTCTATAACATTGGGCCACAGATCAGATAGCATGTCATCAGACTCCTCCTGCCTCTATAAACTTGAGGGCCACAGATCAGATAGCATAGTCACCTCAGCTCTGCTCTATGAACCATGGGGCCACAGATCAGATAGTCTGTCCTTGGCTCCTCTGCTCATATAACATGGGGCCGCAGATCAGATAGCATGTCCTCATATCCCTCCTGCTCTGTAACATGGCACAGATCAGATAACATGTCATCAGCTCCTCCTGCTCTATAACAATGGGGCCACAGATCAGCTAGCATTGTCCACAGCTCATCCTGCTCTGTAACATGGGCCAACAGACAGATAGCTGTCCTCTAGCTCCTCCAGCCCTATAACATGGGGCCCACAGATCAGATAGCATGTCCTCAGCTCCTCCTGCTCTATAACATGGGGCCTGCAGATCAGACAGCGTGTTCAATGTGACAGGGGTGTCCCACCATATGCATTACTGGTCTATTGATAGGATATGCCATCACTGTGTGATGGGTGTGTCGTTGTACTCTGAATTCCCAAAATTTTAATAGGGAGCGTTCCAACGACTTCTCCATTCAAAACACAGCGCTTTGGGGAGACGGGACCCGCACCAATCGGATATTAATGACATATATTCTATCAATATGCCATCAATGTGTATGGTGAGAGAAGCTATTTAATGATTAAGAGGTGGGCTACACAACCTAACAAGAACATTGACTATTCAGGAGAGTATTGTCAGACTTGAGAGAAAGTCTTATGTCTATTGTAGCAGTCAGCAAACCCTGGTAAATTTTTATGGGGAACATTGGTGTAGCTGGACTATTTTACCTATAGACAAAAGGTTGACAAAAATAGGTCCATCAAATCAACCTATAATCTTACTGTGTTGATTCCAAGGAAGGTAAAGACCCCTATGAGGAGGATGCCAATTGCCTCATACTGGAGAAGAAATTTGTTCTGGATTCCAACATGGTAATCAGAAAAACTTCCTGGGTCAATGTCCCTTCTCCAAACTTTAGTACCCAAAATATAATATTTTTTGGGGAAGGCATCTAGACCCTTTTTTAATTAATGCAATGAATCCACCATCACAACCTCTTGGGGAACGAGTTCCATGGTCTTAACAACCTTGCTATAAAGATTCCCAGTCTCATGATGGTGAAGCCTTCTTTCCTCTAGATCTCGAGGACGCCCTGTTGTCATGGTTCCAAGCCTAGAATTGTCACAAGAGAAACCTCCGTCCATTCACATATTTGACTAAAAACTTGTTTCCACCAAAATAAGTCAGCCCCGTACCCTTATGTCCATATTACCTGTACTGCTAAAAAAAAAATACATGGCACACCATTAGCATTTTAAAAATTGAAACAACTGATCCCCATCTTTAACTTCCATTACGGTAGCTAATACACTGCTAGTATTATTTTTTTAAATCGTGGAACATATAGAACATTAAAGGGGTTGTCTCACTACATTGATTCATCTCAGCTCAGTCCTGTTTTCTTGGTTTCATTTTGAATTCCGGGGCCGTGTTATGGGCTTCCTCTAGTGCTGCAGTAGAAGCCAGGTCTGTAGCTATAGCAACTAGTGCTCGGCAGCCTATCAGGATAGATCACACAGGTCTGTAGCTATATCAACCAGTGATGTCAGCCTATCATGAGAGATTGAACAGGTCTGTAGCTATAACAACCAGCACTGGCAGCCTGTCAGCAGAGATTGAACAGGTCTGTAGCTATAACTACCAGAGCTGGGAGCCTGTCAGCAGAGATTGGACAGGTCTGTTCTATTAGCAACCAGCACTGGCAGACTGTTTCACAGGAGAGATTGAACAGGTCTGTAGCTATAGCACGACCAGTGCTGGTAAGCCTATCATGAGAGATTGAACAGGTCTTTAGCTATAGCGACCAGCGCTGGCAGCCTATCAGGAGATGGAACAGGTCTGTAGCTATAGCGAACTGAGGAGTGGATGCAGCCCATACAAAAGGGGATATCTAGGAATAGATAGGACACTGCTAATGGACACAATATTGGCAAAGTGATTGTTTCTGCAAGATATTTAACATAAAAAGCAGCAATTCCTGTAGTGAGACAACCCCTTGAAGAACTTCACGAACTTTTATAGCTAAAATCACTATATTACATAGTTATCATTTAGTTATGTTCCAAAAAGACAATTATGGAAAGTCTCATGAAGTCATCATGTGTCATTTAGGCCGTGTTCACACAGCACAGTACTGATGATTTCTTTTTTAGGCCAGAACCAGGACTGGATCAGGTTCAGGTCAGTTTGCACAGCATCAGGGGCGAAGCTATAGGGGGTACAGAGGTAGCAGTCACTAACGGGCCCTGCAGCCTGAGCAGGCCCAAAATCCGTCCTGCCACATAAGGAGATATCAACATTGTAAGGCCATGTCCCCAAGGCACGGTTTTTCGGCCGGTTTTTCAGCCGGTTTGCCGTTTTTCAGACTGCCTGAAAAACTGGCGAAAAAATTAGCAAAAATGGGGCTCTGGAAAACCCGTGTGCAGTCCCAAATGCAAGGTTTTAAACTCCGGAGGTTTTGCCACTGGCGGTCGCCGCAAAACATTTGTAGAAGCACAATCTTCCGTCGGAATCTGTGCTCTCAATGTGGAAGGGGGGGGCTTTCCTACGTATCGCAGGGTCGCCGCAAAACAGGACAAATACCAGCCGGCAAACCGACCGGTATTTGTCCTATGCTGTGGGGATGCACCCAAAGGGGCCGTTTACAGGGTAGTGGACAAATACCGGGCATTTGTCCGGTTTTGCGGCCGTCCCCATGAGCGGAGAACAGCCCTCCCCCCTCCCATTGAGATGCACTTTTCGTGTCTGTAAAACCGGTCGGAAGTTGTGCATGTTCAATGTTTTGTAGCCGGTCAGCCGGCGACCCAAAAACAGCCGTTTGGCGGAAAACCCGTGCAGGGGGACAGTGGGGACTGCTTGCAGGGTTTTCTCATTAGAGGCCACAATTGTGATCTTCTTTCGGCCGGTTTTTCAGGCGGTTGAAAAACCGCAAAACCGGCTTGAAAAAAACGGCCGAAAACCCGTGCAGTGGGGACATGCCCAAACAGTCTACAAACAGTCCAAAAACCGCTTGAAATGAGAGGCAAAAACAGCTCTGTTTTTGCCTGTGCCGTGTGAACGCACCCTATGTGGCACATGGCAGCTGAGGGGCCCATTTCACTTTCTGTACTAGGGCCCCGGAGCTTCTAGTTACTCCTCTGCACAGTGTGTTATAGATTAATTTTTGCTTCTAAACAATGGCTGAATGTCCCAAACCAACTGCAAGCTTACTGACCCAAACTCTCAGTCTCCGCGGCCTCTATGATGCTGTGAGCTCCCATCAGTAAACCCACAGTCATACTGGTACACTCCGCTGTATTATGGGAGCAAAGATGTGCCCGTGTTCAGGTGAAACTCAAAAACTTCTGATTTTATCTAAAAGAACGCTTACAACAGCAGCAAGGTGTTAGGAAAGTTTAAAATACACGACATACTAACATAGTGCAAGTGGTCAAATACAAACATGAGGTACAGAAAAGGTTAGGATAGTTCTAACGTCTGTTACCAGTTTTATAATCATTAGATGAGGTAGAAGGTTTTTGTTTTTTGTCTTTTTTTAAGTCAAACTATGGACAGATACCCGGATGGGAAGTGTCACCTGACCGAGCAGTACCTGCTGCATTAGAAAGGAGGATTCTATTTTTCTATTTTCTACAATGCTAATTCCTCATCAAAGTGAGTGGGAGGTCTGCACACGATTCACAGACACATTAGGATCATTAGAGTGACAATGCTAAAAGGGGCCAAGCAAACCCTGCAAATGTCCTGCAGCATTGCTGGACCAAACATTTGCCGTGACAAACACCAATGTCCACTGGTGAATGTAAACCAATAAAAGGCAGGAGCCGCCGCAGCTCTACTTGTAGGGAATTTAATAAGATATTTGTTGCACAAGAAGGGTTTAGGCTCGGACTTTGTTCACCCCCCCCCCCCCCACCCCCCCCCCCCCCCAAGTGTCAGACAGTGCGGTTTTTCTAATCTAAGGGGTTGTCTCACTACAAGGACTATTTTTTATGTTAAAGATCTTGCAAAAACAAGTCACTTTGCAATATATGTCCCATACCAGTGTCCTACCTATTCCTAGATATCCCCTCTTGTATGGGCTTCATCAGCTCCTCAGGTCTATAGCTACAGACCTGTTCAATCTCTCCTGATAGGCTGCCAGCACTGGTTACTATAGCTACAGAACTGGTGTTGATCATCTACTGATTGGCTGTCAGCACTTGTTGCTATAAGCTACAGACCTGTGTGATCTCTATGTCGGCTGCCAACACTGGTTACTATCGCTACAAGCCTGTGTGATTCTCCTGATAGGGGCTGCAGCCACTGGTTGCTTATAGATACAGACCTGTGTGATCTCTCCTGTTTGGCTGCCGGCACTTGGTCGCTATAGCTACCAGACCTGTGTGTGATCATTCCTGATAGGCTAACCAGACACTGATCGCTCTAGATACAGACTTGTTCTCTCTCTCCTGATTAGGATGCCAGCATGGTTGCTACAGGGACTGTGTGATCTCTCCTGATAGGCTGCCAGCACTGGTTGCTATAGCTACAGACCTGGTGTCCTCAGCAGCTCATCATTACAGGCCAGTAAATTAAAAAACAAAACAGAGAAAACAGGACTGAGGTAAGATGAATCGATGTAGTGAAACAACCCCTTTAAGAGCCTATGAAGCCAGCTAAACTGATGCAACTCGTTGTCAGATGGGGAGGTTGCTGGCCGTCTCGGTCACTGACCACCAACTTTTGAAGTCACAAGTATTCTCCGTAACAAGTTGCAAATGTGATGTAGTTGCACCAGGTTGTATTTTTGTTGCAACAACTCTCTTGCCTCAAAAATTCTCGCTGCAAAGTGCCAAGAACTTGTGAAAAATGACAGACCGCCGTCATCAACCTAATGAAACCCATTAACATGCCTATAGTAAGAGGTGGGGAGAAGCAGCTGCCACTCACTCTTGGCACCCTTTATCCTGGGTGAAAAACAATATATTCAGCAGTGAAATACTACAGCTGCTATAATCCCCCGATGAGTGGCCACCCATGGGCTCCTGCTGGCTATGAGCCCTTCATACTAATGATTATTCACAATAATAAGGATGACCTTATGCTAAATATCACTTAACACATGCGCATCAGGGCAGGTTTCTGAACTGACCCAACAACCCTATTTACATGGATAGTACATGTTAAAAAGAATTTTTTTTTTTTTTTGCAATTCAAACATCACAAAACAAATTAGTCCTCGGGGAAAACGAAGTTCAATCTCTTTTAAACAATTTATTTAAGCTCTGTACAATTAAAAAGGCCCTTTCTGAAGGGAGCTACAAAAGCAGCATGAAGTCTTGTTGCCTTAGCCCGAGGCTCTGATCTGGTCCCTCCACCTGCACTCTCCGGGAAGTTGTGGCTTGGCAAACTTTCCACTGTTTGAGTTTTTTTTTTTACTGGTTTAAAACTAAGCCCCCTCCCTACCATCCCCTTTACCATTCCCCCCCCCTTCTAAGCACTACAGAGCTTTTCAATAATTAGAAGACAAACCTTAATGTAGCTGACTGGGGGGGGGGGGGATTCACTGACGCGCAACTCTAAAATGACTATTTCAATGTGAAGGAGAAAAATAAATAGGTTTATTTCAAAAATATCCAAAATATTATAGACTTATAGATTTTATTTAAAAAATAGAGGATTTCTGTTTTGTTCGCCGGTGAAGACTGATCACACAGATGAACACATCTGTCAATGGTAAATACAGTACTCGTCAAGTGTCTTTGCATTTTTTATGTGTTTTTAACCTTCAAAAGACTTTGGGAAGCTTTGATGTTTTAAAAAGAAATTATTTTGCACAATACTCTCTCACTACAGTCCAGTCTGAAAAAAAAAAAGTGGCACTAATAGCTTTGAACCTGTGGTGTGTAGCAGGGGGGGTGGGAGGTGAGTAAGCTTAGCATTAGCATAACAACTCAGGTGCTTCCAAGAGTATTTTCAGATGAGTTAAGTGGAAAAAGAAAAAAAAAAAAGCATTTAACACAGGTTAGTGAGTGAAGCAGTTTAGCTCTGCAGTGCGTGGACATTGAAGCCCCACTGTGACCTCCAAACTGCTCTATGCTCTCCACAAATTTACATTTCTTTAGGGACTGAAGCCACGCCGCCAATAAATATTAACACTATAAAAAGATATTTATAGAAAAAAATACTCTATTCCCATATAAATTCATCCTAATGTACATTTATACACAACTGTACAAAGAAGTAGCTTATGGGGGGTTTTTTTTTTGGATTTTTTGTTTTTTTTTTAAAATAATGACTTATTTTATTTTTTTATTTTAATACGTCGTTATTAATATATTTTGTCAAAATATATTATATAGTAAAAACAATTTTGCACGTGAAAGACATAAATAAGGTCAAGGTGAAAGTTCGTTTTTCAAAGAAGTCCATCTGGTAACGAGCAGTCTAACGGCATCCGCACCCCTCTACCACCATCTCCTGATAGTTTTTAAGGACGACTTTGTCGTACTCGTCCAAATAGAGCATGGAAATGGCGCTCAGTTCTGTGGGGACGCAGCAGGCTTTGGGAATGCTGGAGTTTACAGAGTTTACCAGAGTCTGCACAATGGCGTGGTTGGTTGAGTTCAGGTGGTCGGCCAGAGGAAACGGGCAATCGCCGTGGCAGTAAAAAGCCTGATATCCAGGTGGTGCCACAATCCAATCATTCCAGCCAACGTCACTGAAATCCACGTACAGCGAGTGCCTCCGGCAGTTTTTGTTTTTTTTCCGGGCTCTCTGCTGTTTCGGACTTCTTTTCGACCTCCTGGTCAGTGCGTGTCCTCTGCCATCGTGGCTAAACGTGATCAGAAGTGGCCTCATCTGGGACCACTCTGCATTCTCTTGAGGTAATAATGATCGGCTAATCCTGACGTGCTTCCCCTGGTAGGTTTTAGTCTGGTTGAGATGAATGACCTCAACGGCAAGCCCATGGTTAATTCCCTTGTCTTGGGTCCACCTCATGATTGCAGGACTTACATCAAAACTTTCCCACCGAGTCACATTATGATGGATTAGTCTGGTGTCCAGTAGCCTAGTAATCACCTGTCCATTGGCGGTCAGAGGCTTCATCACTTCATAGATGTTGATTCTGTGGAAGCCTTCTTCCCATGCTGGGCTGGGGTCAATCTGTTCTCTATAAAGTCTTAGCTCAGCTGAAGAGATCACCTCATTCTCAGGAATGCTGCTGAGATTGAAGTAGAAGCGAATGCCGCTGTTTTCTGCTGGACCTGGTATGTTCTCCAAGTGTTCTAGCAAAAGGAAAAAAAGTGAAAAATGAGGGTAAATACTTGTCGGATACAGGTTAAGTCAGGTGTCCAACTGCGGCCCTCCAGCTGTTGGGAAACTACAACTCCCATCATGCCCAGTGTTATAGATTATATAAATGCATGATGGCAGTTGTAGTTTCCCAACAGCTGGAGGGCCGCAGTTTGACACCCCTGGGTTAAGACAAAAGGTTTCCATCTAGCATGGACTTTGGGAAACCCTGCTTCATCTCGAGCACCGCCATGTTTTTGGTAGATGTTTAGCGCTTTGTTGTGCGCACGTCGCAAGACCTTCTAAGTTCCATTTTCAAAATCACTTGGCAGCTGAGATCACATACAAGGTTTCTGAATTTTTTTTTTCTTTCAACCTAAAGTGTATTGCTTGGGATATCCAGTGATTTTGAAAACATAGAGCATGCCTTGTTGATCATATTACAGAAGGTGGGGGGGGGGGAAAGCAAATTCCAGCACAGTAATGATGCTGTGGATTAATAACTCAGATTTACTTTGGGAGAGAAACATCCGCTAGGAAACATTTGGGTCAGATTACAAGGCTTCATTGAACAAATCTTACAAACACACGGCTGTAGCATTAAAGACACTAAGTGTATTTTAAGTATTAAAACTAGTGGAAAAAACAGGGAGTGACGCCTTTGCCTTTGATGAGTTGGGGGGAGGGGGAGGGATACATAAAGCGGCTTATAAAATGCTCAAATGGACCCATCATAAACTTTACAAAAATATGCACTTTTTTTTTAGTTTTTTTCTGGCTCTAGCTCAGTGTGCTATTTGTAAAAACATGCAATCGACTTCTTTGCTGCCAATTCCCAAATTGAGAATTATTGGTTGTAAACCTATATCGATATCTATATTGTAATTACCCCACACAGCGCTGCCAACATCTATTAACCGTTACAGGGCCCCATACAGCCAAATCAAATGGGGCCCCCACCCATTACTAGTATAATCCCATACAGCCAAATCAAATGGGGCCCCCACCAATAACTATTTCCATCCCATACAGCCAAATCAAATGGGGCCCCCACCAATAACTATTTCCATCCCATACAGCCAAATCAAATGGGGCCCCCACCAATAACTAAATTTCCATCCCATACAGCCAAATCAAATGGGGCCCCCACCAATAACTATTTCCGTCCCATACAGCCAAATCAAATGGGGCCCCCACCAATAACTATTTCCGTCCCATACAGCCAAATCAAATGGGGCCCCCACCCATTGCTAGTTCCTATTTTTTAACACATCAGTGGGCCCCTTTTTGATTAGGGCCCCTGGCAGGAGTACTGCTCGTACTGCCCTATTGGCAGGGCAGACGACATGGTGATCTGATTTAGGTTTATCACCCCAGAAAAGACTCGTGCAAGCTGTGCTGCTCTCGTAATTGTGGAATTACAAGTCCCACAGGAGACAATGTGACTTGTAGTTCGTCCAGACCTAACACCACTTCTGAAGAAGAGACCTAGTACTCTCAAAAGCTCACCATCAAATACACTCAGTTAGCCTCTAAAAGGTATCGCCCGATTTCTTCACTCTTACCTACAGTAAGAAGTGACAGCTTGCTTCCCTCCAGAAACCCTACTAATGGCCATGAAGGTTTAATTGCCATAAATCTATGTGGTGTCCTCTCTACTTTACAGGGGCACTTATATAATACCAATGAATGAACAGTTGCTCTCAGCTTTTAATAGGCTTAAGTGGCTCAAAAGAACATAAATGTATATACTTGGGATTTTCAAGGAACATTTCCTTCTCCTCTCCCGCAGACGCAGGTGTCTTATTTTCTGCCCAGGCTGCTTGGCACTGCTCTGGCCAACATACTTTACAGAGCTTTCTGCAGGTGTTTGGAATGCAGTAAAGATTTTTCCTTTTAAAGCATTATACTGCCCCACATACAGTAAGGCCGGCTGCAGGCTTCTGTATTGTAACCATTAATGTATGTGTGGAAGATACAATGATAACAAAGGGGTGGCCAGGGGAGCCACTTCACAAGTCACAAAATGCCACATTTTGAATACATAATGGCTTGAACTTGATTGAACTGTGGCCTTTTATCAGTCTTTATCGCTTTTTCCAATAACTATTGTAAGTCGAGGGTCCAGGTGAATGACTGAGCCCATAGAAACGCACATGCCCCATGGTCAATTTGCACAGTTACATTAACACTACTGTGGCACTGTATAATGGAAATTAAGGGGGATGGTCAGCAATTCTATAGAAACAGAGGACAATGGAAGGTGTTACCAAGATGTTGTGTGAGAATAAGTGACAACATGAGTATAGGAGCCTGTTTCTTCCTATAACAGATATAATTTTTATATAATCCCTGAAAATCAAGTAGTTAAATTGACCGATAATGCAGAATTCTGGATAGTTAAAGGTCAATCAGGGGTAAAGAAAGCAGAACCTGTACAAATAAGTGGGAGTATGGATAGACCAGACTGATAAAATATATGACGGGTATTTGGGAAGAGCGGAAGGGTTGACACTCACCTTCATGGTGGAAGCTTCTCACGGTGTTGGCACGGCTGGTAGGTCTCTCCGGATATTCCAAACTGATCTCCTGAAGCTCGTCCTCTTCCTCCGCTGACTGCAGCCGGTACAAGTCTCGCATGTATGCGGGCACCACCACTTCCTTACTGGGCTGGGGCCGCTTGCGGAGGCCAAACATCTGCAGCAGCGTCGCCTCGAAGTCCCGCAGGAGCTCATGGCTCTGAGCGGACCTCCTTCCGCCCGCCTGGCCCTGAATCTCGGCCACTTTCTTCTTTCCGGTCTCGGGGATTAGACTAGCATGGCTAGTGCCTCCTAGCAGGACTTGGCATAATAAAATGACCATCAGCATTCGGTTACCAGGAATCATGGTGTCTCTGGGGTGCAGAACACAATACATACAAAATAAATAGGAGGCTTGGAAATGGAAACTTCTAAATCAAAGTGGTAAAGACAAAACAGAAGAGCAAGCCCCACAGCAGCCGGCGGCGTCCCGGGGCAGGAGGAGGGCTTCCTATCATGTCGTGGTCTAACTTGTTTACTAGCAAATAGCTCATTATCAGATAGCCACCATCCTGCTAATCTGTGTGCGTCTCTGGGACTATCAGCGCAATTATCTCTAGCTTGGCTTCAGGCAGAACAAACAGCTAGTCCAATGCAATCTCACTGTCTCTGCATAGAAAATTGACCTGCAATCACCCAAATAAAAAGCTATAGAATGGTGCTGCTTACCAGTCGGAGAGCCCACAGCCAGGGCTTGCACAGGGATGACCACAAGCATTGCACTGCTCCGCTCCTCAACCTAAGGACTTATCCCTGCTGCACACTCCTGGAATTCCTTGCACTACAAGAGACTGAATTCTTTCTGTCAATGCAAACCCCTCTTATCTGGAGCGGTGCACTCAGGAGCCAGACCCTCTGCACACCTCCCTGGGCTCCCATCTCCCAGCCGGGGATGCACAACAGCTGATGTGCCCCAGCAGATGGGAGGAATCACCTTCCCTTCTCTCTCACTTACAGCTGTGATCCAGCGGTGACCATCCCCTGCCCTGCTAGCTCTGCAACACATCCCACTACCACTGCAGCGCCTTGCTGATCACTGGGGGGTGATGTATCAGGGGGGTAACACAGAGGTAAGATAGATACAAAAAAAAAAACAAAAAAAAAAATCAAAATATTAAAGTCTACTCACTGACAGAAAACAAGGCATAGAAAAACAGTCCATGATTCTTGACAGCCAATCCTGGACAAAGGTGTTGAGAAAGCTCAGGGGCACAGAGGCAGAGTTTGCAGATCGGGATGATATTATGAGAATGGAGCTGGCTCCTAAAATGAATAAGAGACTCCGGCCAGACAGTCTGTTTTTCTTCCAGCCCCCCCTCCAGAGTCACGTGGTGCACAAAAAAAAAAAAACTCACTCCGGGAACCTGTCAATCAAGTCTTCCCCCTTCCAGCCCACCGGGCGTCCTATATAAGAAAACTCAGCCCCTTGCTCCTGTGAACTTGCAGGCTGCGGCGCTGGAGTGAGCTGCTCCTTATGCGCGCAATGCGCCTCGGCGCTGGAATGAGCTGCTCCTTGTGCGCGCAATGCGCCTCGGCGCTGGAGTGAGCTGCTCCTTGTGCGCGCAATGCGCCTCGGCGCTGGAGTGAGCTGCTCCTTGTGCGCACAATGCGCCTCGGCGCTGGAGTGAGCTGCTCCTTGTGCGCACAATGCGCCTCGGCGCTGGAGTGAGCTGCTCCTTGTGCGCACAATGCGCCTCGGCGCTGGAATGAGCTGCTCCTTGTGCGCACAATGCGCCTCGGCGCTGGAGTGAGTTGCTCCTTGTGCGCACAATGCGCCTCGTTTTACATCTATTACTGAGCAATGATCGTAAAATGTGACTGCACTTGGGCTGGGGGAGGGAGGGGGTCATCATTGTTTACAAATTTTCCCCTGATTAGTCGGGCTTAATACATTCGGCAAACACCAGGGACTCGCTACATGTTTGCTTGTGGAAGTGTAAACAGTAAAGCTGGTTAATAGCAGAGAGGAACACACTGGACCACCCCCCCCCAAATAATGGAGAGGGCGAGTATATCTGCACAGGCTGCAAGCAGCTCATGGGACCGGGCTGTTAGGGGTTAAATGACCTATAGGGGACATGAAAGAGGGAAGGAGACAGAACACCTCATTCACCTGGGCTTTTAGCATTCTTTTGGGCTATCTGCAGCATTACACATCCCACCCATTCTTACACAAATGGCAGGACCCCCGACCACTGCAGCACATGGGGGCAATATACTGACCAGACCTGGAACAGGGCTCAGCCACTTCCTGGACAAGAATTTGTTTTTTTCTTAAAAGGAAATGCTGGGTTGAAAGCTCTAACACTTTCTTTGACTGATTTGATTTGCTTTATATCCAGGATTTGTCAGAGTCATTTTTACATTACAATTATTCCTCCCTACAATTCGGCACTTATCTGTCTATAGATGTACTGTCTGGGTGGCAGGTCCATCCAAATTCTGTATATACCACCCCATATTTATGTCACAGCGGGACCATTGTAAATCTAGCACTTCTTACCCTTTGTCTCACCCATACACCCTAATAGATTGTAAGCTCTTGTGAGCAGGGTCCTTGCACTTTGGGCCATATGTATGAAAACTGGCTAGGTCTAAAATTCACCTTGTTGTGCATAGCAGCCAATCAGAGCCCATAGCAACCAATCAGAGCGCCCCTCTATTTTTTCCAGAGAACTATATAAATTGAAATTGGCTCTCTGTTTGCTTGCTATGGGCAATAAATTGAATTTTAGAACTAGACCGTTGTCATACATCTGGCCCCTTATGTCTCATCTGTAAGTAGCTTTTCATTGTGCAATGTATGTCTTTTGTCTGTACCTACACCCTCCAAATTGTAAAGTGCTGCGGAATAAGTTGGCGCTATATAAATAAAGATTATTATTATTATTCCTTCATATAATAATAATCGGGGAAAATGCTAAAAAAAAAAAAAAAAAAAACCAGTTTTTAAAAAATTGCAAAAATGAAACCAAAATAAGTTTTTGAATGATCTCTTCTTTCCATTGCCAACATTTTACATTTTGGGGACATCTAGACTGTTAATAATTGTTTATTTTTTTCTCCCAGTAAGGCCAAGAGCTCTGAGGGGCATTTTTACAACTTTTTTTTACCTGCTGATTTCTCCTGTGATTGGGTCTCAGTCCCAGTTAAAAGGGGATATACATCCCGAGGACTCACTGCAGAGATGATCTGGATCTCTAGAGACCCAGCAGCTCCTACAAACCTGCATCTAACAATGAGAAGTGTATTTTACACTGCTGACAATGTAAAACACGCATCGGCGTTCAGACGAGTGACCGCTGATGAGTGTCATTGCTTCTTATCGAATCTGTTCCAAGAATTGAAATGTCAATTCTTGGTCCAAAAGACGCAGCAGGAGCCCAATAATAAACTATAGGGAGCGATCCTGCTGCATCCAACGCACATCCAAACACTCAGCTGCATGTTGGATACATGTTGGATCTAATCGATGCCATGGCACCAACATGGACCCAAAATCATATCCAAAAACGCTGTGTGAACATCCCCTTACAATGCTGGTATATCCTTATGTGGCAGAAGGGCTTTTGGGCCCCATCAGGCTGCAGGGCCTGCTACCTCTGCACCCCCTACAGCTAAGCTCCTGTTTATACGGCTTATAAATCAGTGTTAAAACCTCAATGAAGCACTTTTCAGATGAGGTTTTGAGGAGGATTTGATCAGGTTTTGGACAAGGTTTTCCAACACGGTTTTCTTTCTGAAACACCCAAACAAATTAATGGGGTAAAAACCATCAAAAACCGCACCAAAAACCGCTACAAGATTTGATTCCTTCGGGGATTTTCAGCGTGGAAAACACTTCAAGAATTGTTATGGCACTTCTTTTTCAGCACCCAAAACACTCATAAAAAACTCATCTTAAAGGGGTTGTCTCACTACAAGGATCACTGCTTTTTTAAGTTAAAGATCTTGCAAAAACAGATCACTTTGCAATATATGTCCATTACCAGTGTCCTACCTATTCCTAGATATCCCCTATTGTATGGGCTGCATCAGCTCCTCAGGTCGCTATAGCTACAGACCTGTTCAATCTCTCCTGATAGGCTGCCAGCACTGGTTGCTATAGCTACAGACCTGTTCAATCTCTCCTGATAGGCTGCCAGCACTGGTTGCTATAGGTACAGACCTGACTTCTACTGAAGCCTAGTAGAAGCCAGTAAACACGCCCCTGAATTCAAAAAGAACCAAGAAAACAGGACAAATCAATGTAGAGAGACAACCCCTTTAAGTGAACTACAACGCGGTCTTACATAGGAATCAACGAGAATTAACTGGGGGCGTTTTGGAGGCTTTTTGATGCTGTTTTGGCTGAGGAAACGCTCTGAAAACAGCGTCAAAATCAGCCGTGTGAACAGACCGTTACCTGGCCATGGGGATCATGTGATATCAAGGCACAGAAGCAGGAAGCCTTGTATGCAACGATCGGGAAGGCGCGGATGGTAATAAACCGTCCCTGCCTTCTCTCTCAGACAGTCCATTGGCTACTCCTGCAGCTGCAGACTCTTCAAGGTTGTTCTGGAAAGTCCTTGTGGACAACTTGGACATTTATAGTTAATGGGCACAGTAGGTTGATGGCTGAACAACTGTTAAATCATCTGCTGAACGCACGTTTCGTCAGTACAGCCACATGTATTGCAGTCCATATTGGCTGTTACTGCCCACACACTATCAGTGACACCAGGCGCGAACTGGACAACAACAGCCGTCTGCACCACATGCAGTCAGTCCTAGTGATTTTCAGACAAATCTATTTAGCACGGCTGACTTCCTATCAGTCTAATGGCGGTCTGTCACCCGTCAGCTAAAATCGTTTGTTATTAATATTTCACCTGACCAACAATTGGTTTGGCTGAAATGATTCATTTTGGTGCCAGCAAAGCAGATTTCTCTAGGAACACTCGAGCATCGTGTGAACATACGCTTATCTCATTTTCCAATAATGAACATTTGCAATGATAACACAATTGGATACCTCCCTTTTTATCTCCATCTTACTCCTTTCCCTACTGTAAGCTCACACGGTTACAAAGTTCTCTAGTTTACCCTTGATTCCATTTCTCCTGAATTTCCATTTGTGAGTAGCAACTAAAATCATACAATCAACGGGGCAAGCATGAAATGCAGCAGATCCTTTGGTCTTTAGGGCATTTTTTTGATATATTTGACCAGGGCTGTGGAGTTGGTAAGCCAAAGCCCCGACTCCGACTCCTCAATTTCCCTCACTCCGACTCCTGACTCCCTCATACACGGCGCATGTTTAAGCATAGTTGCCAACTTTTGAAATTGGAAAAGCAGGAGACTGTAGTGGGCGGCCACGCCCCTTCAAAAAGCCACACCCACTCCACCTAACTGCATAACGGCTTTGGAAGAAAGCCAGGTAGATGCCCTTATAGCCAGGTAGTAGCCCCCCCATAACCAGGTAGTGCCCCTTGTAGCCAGGTAGATGCCCCCTTGTAGCCAGGTAGATGCCCCCTCTGTAGCCAGGTAGATGCCCCCCTTTGTTAGCCAGGTAGATGCCCCCCTTTGTTAGCCAGGTAGTGCCCCCTCTGTTGCCAGGTAGATGCCCCCTCTGTTAGCCAGGTAGTGCCCCCTTTGTTAGCCAGGTAGTGCCCCCTTTGTTGTCAGGTAGTTGCCCCCATTGTAGCCAGGTAGTGCCCCCATTGTTAGTCAGGTAGTGCCCCCATTGTTAGCCAGGTAGTGCCCCCATTGTTAGCCAGGTAGATGCCCCCATTGTTAGCCAGGTAGATGCCCCTTCTGTTGCCAGGTAGAGCCCCCATTGTTTTCCAGGTAGTGCCCCCATTGTTAGCCAGGTTGATGCCCCCATTGTTTGCCAGGTAGACCCCCCATTGTTTGCCAGGTAGACCCCCCATTGTAGCCAGGTAGTGCCCCCTCTGTTGCCAGGTAGTGCCCCCATTGTTAGCTAGGTAGTGCCCCCTCTGTTGCCAGGTAGATGCCCCCATTGTTTGCCAGGTAGTGCCCCCTCTGTTGACAGGTAGAGCCCCCATTTTTTGTCATGTAGTGCCCCCATTGTTTCCCAGGTAGTGCCCCCTCTGTTGCCAGGTAGTGCCCCCATTGTTTGCCAGGTAGTGCCCCCTCTGTTGACAGGTAGATGCCCCATTGTTTGCCAGATAGACCCCCATTGTAGCCAGGTAGTGCCCCCTCTGTTGCCAGGTTGTGCCCCCTTTGTTGCCAGGTAGTTCCCCGTCTGTTGCCAGGTTTTGCCCCCTCTGTTGCCAGGTAGTGCCCCCTTTGTTTCCAGGTAGTGCCCCCATTGTTTGCCAGGTAGTGCCCCCATTGTTTGCCAGGTAGTGCCCCCTCTGTTGCCAGTTAGAGCCCCCATGGTTTGCCAGGTAGTGCCACTCTAAAGCTAATAAAAATAAAATAATAAAAGCCACTCAACTCACCAGGCTCTGCAGCTCCGGACACCTCCCGGCCGATCTCCTCAGCGTCGCAGGGGAAGTGAGTGCAGCCACGCGTCACTTCCCCTGCGCCGCTGACCTGTATGTACAGCGCGCACCGGCGCTGTACATACAGGGAGAGAAGGGAGGAGGGAGCGATCCCTCCTGCCTCCTCCCTGCACAGCGATACTCCGGGCGGGTGAAGCGGGCACAGCGGCCGCTTCAACCGCCTGTGGAAAAGGCCCAGCGGCGCCAGAGAAGCGCACTAGCGCTACTCTGTCGCCGCGGTCAGGTAAAGAATCCCCGCTGCCTGCGGGCGGAATGCCAACTCTGCCGGGAGGTTGGGGGGGGGGACCCCAAATAGCGGGACCCCCCCCCTGCCAAAAGCGGGAGAGTTGGCATGTATGTGTTTAAGTGATAACTTTACTGTAGTAAAATGGTAACATCAGGCTGTTTATCACCTTATGATACAATAATCAAGCTATTTAGGTAGAACAGACACTGACGAGCAAAAGGGTAACAATCTTTTGATCTTTCGAACACTTGTGGGTAGAGTTGAAGAAAAAGCTGTATTTGTATCCAAGTCCAGTCCGCACCAACATTGGGAATGTGTAGAAGAGACTGGAGATCAGATTTTCGTTAAGACATGCTTAAATCTGATCCAGAGCCCAGAAGAATTCAGGCAGTGCTGAAAACCAAAAGGTGGATTTACCAAATACTAACAAAATAATAAAAATTAACATTCCGATTTTTAGGAGCAAAACAGTAACAATCCAGTTACAGGAAAGAATCTGCAGAACTAAGCAGATGCTAAATACTTGCAAGTCAAATTTATGTATAAGATCGGTAAGATGACTGTATATAAAATTACAGTAGCCTCATGTACAAAGCTGTAGTGGATGGTGAGATATGGAGTCTGAAGTCACAAGTTCAAAACATTGTTACCATTTTGCTTGTCAGTTTAAAATATATTTATTGGACATGACTTTAGCACACAAAAATATTGTAAATATGCAAAACACTGCAGGAACATTTGTGGAGTCTCTGAATTTGTTCTGAGAAATAGCATTGCCTCCATCAGATCCTGCATACATGACCTCACATCTGATCTCATTATTTCCAGGCTAGAGAACGGCCTCTCTACACTAACTTGGGTTGGGGGCAAAGCGGTGACCACAGGGGCAACATCTCTAACAATGTCAGGGTATAAAGCAATCGCCTCAGTCACAGTCAGTTTTGATGAATGGTTGAACTCTTCTACTTCTTTGAAAGGAGGTGAGAAATGTTGCTGAAATCTGTTTGCCCTGGGAGCAGAATCTTTTCCCCTGGGGCAGCACTTTTCCTGCTCCATGTCATCAATTACACTCCTCATGTGATGAGGCTGAAGATATGGGAGCAGTAGCACTGGCCGCACCCAATTCCTCTTGCTCGAACTAACTGGACCAACTTATTATATATTTCGGGAGTCGGTCTATTTTATGACGACTCCGACTCCTGCAAAATAGGCTCCGACTTCGACTCCACGACTCCGACTCCACAGCCCTGTATTTGACAACATGGAAAATCTGTCAATGACAGTTTGGTGCTGTGTATACAAGTCATCTCTGTGTCTGCATGATTTCGGTGGGTAACCTATCATATACAAATGGGTTGATTTTGTATAATTCATTACCGTCTGTTGCCAGCCTAAGGGCATGTCCCCACGGCACGGGGTTTTCGGCCAGTTTTTCAGGAGGTTTGCGGTTTTGCAGACCGCCTGAAAAACCGGCCGAAAATAAGCACAATGGTGCTCTATGGAAAACCCGTGCAGCAGTCCCCACTGCATGGGTTTTCCGTCCGGCGGTTTTTCCGCCCGCGGTCTGGCCGCAAAACATTCAACAAGCACAATCTTCCGTCCGGTTTTCGGACAGAACCTGTGCTTGTGAATGTGAAGGGGTTTTCTCCGCTCACCCGGCCGCAAAACAAGACACATACTGGCCGGGTAAACCGACCGGTATTTGTCCTCTGCAGTGGGGACGCAGCCTTAAAGTCATAAAACTGCTACCTGGCATCAATTTTAGTAAGAGGATGGAAGGCTGAACTTGCACGGTGCTGTGCGGAACAGAAATACAGTTGGTGCAAATTATATTAATTGAAATATGAATTGAACCATTCGTAACATCTATTATCTGTTTTAGGGGTTTTGGAAGGCTCCAGCCCCATGATGTGGGAGGTAGTATATAGCACAAGATTACTGGAAATCTTGCAGATTAGCAGGGCCAGGCTAGAGATATCAGCCATTAGTTACATGAGAAGTCCATCCTGTGCTTGTTCTTCAGAAGAATCTCTTGCATTACATTTTTTCTTTGTTTACCACCTTCCACTGTCTTGTAAAGGCCCATCTTCACGGCAAGGATTTAGAGTCGGTTTTTGTTGCAGAATCGGATTTTCAAAACTGTTAAAATACGATTGCAAAACCATTTCCATAGACCTCAATAGAAAATCTGGGGTGTAGGCTAAACAGCTCGGATTTCAAAGACGCTGATTTTGTCAAAAAAACTTGGAACACGTTCAATAATCCTAGCGAAATATGGTGGAAAATGTACTATTGAAGTCAATGGGGGAGGCTAAAAAACGACCAGAAAACTAGTTGCATTTATTTTTTTTAAATGGTCTTCAGATTTGGTTTATATCCTTCTCATTGAATAAAAAAAAAAAAAAAAATTATATATATATATAATATGTATATATAATGTGTGTGTATATGTTAGGGTTATCTATACAAATTTCTATGGGGGATCTATAGAGATATCTGTAAAGGGAGTTATAGAAATATATCTATAGATATAACTAGATTTCTATAGATCCCCCTGTAGATTTATATATTTATTGAGAGAAGGAGAGCTTACTATTATGTTCATTGATCTCTGTACTGTGAACAAAAAAATGTAAAAAACCAAATCCTAAAACCGCACCAAAAAATGCAGCAAAAACCGATTAAAAATCCCAATGTTTTGCTGCACAAATACGGATTCAGAATCCTACACTATTGTGTCCTTAGTTGTGACGCATACTTTAAATTAAATCGTTGAATAAGGGCCCAATGTATGAAGTGGTTTTGGTCTAAAACTCTCACTTTTTTTGCCCATAGGTTTCTATGGGAAAAAAAAGTGAGTTTTAGACCAAAACCGTTTCATACATGTGGCCCTAAGAGTTTTTAGGCCACACGGCTGATGACAAATACTGGTCAGATTAGAATCCGACCAGTATGTTACATTCGGTTTCCATGAAAATATGGCGATGAAATACTGCAGATTATTGTGCATGTTCCAAGTTTTTTGAAAAACGGCGGTTTTGAAATCTGACCATCAGAAATTCCAAGCCGTGTAGACTACAGCTAGGATTTTCTATTGAGGTTTATGGGTACGATTTACAGTCGGTTTTCACAGCTTTCAAAATCCAAAAACTATAAACCCTTAGGACTTAAGCTAAGTCTGCACTGAACAAAAAACTCACTGAAAACCAAATCCTAAAAACGTTCATAAAACTGAGTTTTTTGTCCACTGCCCATCAAAAGCTGCTAAAAAATGTCAGGTTTTAGTGCGTTTTGCATTTTTTTTCATTGCTATGGATTTCTGCACAAAAGTGCGCCAAAAAACGTCCGGCGCTTTAGACTCTAATAGTAAATTTTCTGCAACATTTTTCAAAACGCCAAGCAGCAAAAAACAAGCAGAAAAAACCCATTCTGTAGAGACTAGAGAACGTTTTTACTACTACCGTCTCTGGGATCTGTTTTCAGTTGTTTTTTCAGCAGTTATAAAAAACAAAAAACGCTGAAAAAACTACTGAAAATGTCAGTGTAGTGGAGACATGGCCTTAGAATCCGAGGAGTACTTTGTCCTCTGTCGTGACTCCTGGTAGAGTTCATGACTCACTTAGAGCTTTTGCCTTTTCAGTTTCTGCAGTGAGCTATGATATATTTGGCAAGACTTAGCACATTTAGGCCAAGGCTAGACTAAACCAGAGGAGACAAAATTTATGATGCAGCTGTTGCATGAATTGATTAGTGCATCATGGTAGCCCACGGATTGTATAGTCTATCGGTCCACAATACAGACTCATGGAGTATACAAAAGTTCTGCTGTACCAGCTCTGTGCATGCTGCATTGCTATGTGCATGACACCTAACATTGTGTAAACACTTAAAGGGGTGTTTAATTTTTAAAAGAATCCTAGTCAATCAGTCAGGTTATAAAATGGAGAGAACACCACCCCTTCCCTCCCTCCCAAAAAAACAAACAAAAAAAAGCCCTTTTTAACCCTTTGTTCCGTGTCCCCTCGTCTGCTGCTTTACTAAAAAAATCTTTCAATCCTATTCCTTAACTTCAATATGATATTGAAACATTTTTGCAGTCCTGTCTAGCTTTTGGTTTTTTTAAACCATCTCAACTCTGTCCCCTCTTATCCCTCCCCTTGTACCCCCTCCCTTCCCCCTCCCCAACCCCTTTTTTGTCCCCATGCCCGTGAATACTTTTAAAATTTCAAACCATGCCCTACAAGGTTCCATAGCTTCCCCCCCATAATTTCCCTTTAAAAATCTGTACCCCCCTTACCATCTGCTCTTAAAGGGCCTCTTTTCGTCTCTCCAGCTTAATAAGTTCCAAGATTCCTGTGTTCCCCCACATCGGGAAATACTCCCCCAAACGCAAAATCTTCTCCCTTCACAGCTTTAAAACCCCCTGAAAAAATCTTTCGGATATAACCACAAAAACCTGTGCCCTAAAAAAAAAATGTTCCCCCTCCCCTCTGTTCTTCCCCCTTCTTGTAGCTGTGCCTTTGTGGGGGGGGTTTCCTTTTCCCCTCTTTTCCATTTTGTTATTTCTTTAGAGGGAGAGTCAGTGTTTTGTATATAATGACGGTTTTTTTTGTACACCATCAATACCGGGGTCATGTGTAGACTATACACCTAATAAAGGGATTCATGTTAAAATTCACAGCAGGAAATAACATGAAGTCAAATGTATAATAACACTGTATAAAATAGTAATATCCATGGAGTTCCTGTGATAGATTGTAGAAAGCAGGGGATTTCAACTGTAATTTTTTTTGGGAAATAAGCTGCCCCCAAAGGTGCATCTGTGGCTTTCCCCCTCTTCCTATTTGAAAAATGCTGCGGGGCGGGGGAGTGGGGGTATTTGGGGGGGCCCCGGTGGCCAAAGGGGCAAAGAATTTCCCCGGGGGGCGGGGGGGTCCGGGCGAGGGCGGCTGGATCCCGGAGGGGACCATTGTTCCCCCCGGGGTGGGGCCCCGGCGGGTCTGTGGGGAAAGGGGCGCAAGGTCGCATCAGGAGGGCCCCTGTCCCAGGGGCCCAAGGCCCCCATCAACAGGCTGCACGGGGGGGTCACGCCCCACCCATGACCCATACGGCCCCCCCTGACCGGCGGTGAAAGAGGGCCCGAGGCTAAAAGCTGGGATTATGACCCGTTGTTCGTCCGGAGGCCGCGGGGAGGCGCGGAGGTGACGTCTCGGCGTCGCCCGTTTTCCCGCACATGCTGCGGGGCCTCGGGGAAGAAGCAGAAGGGAAAGGGGAGGATCAGGTAAGTTAGTTTTTATTTTTTTAAAAATATCCCCTGTCTCCCTCCCCTGTAGTTTTTTTTTTACCACCCCTGTTATGTTATGCTCCTAGTATATCCCAGCCTGGTTCCTGTTTGCCCCTGTAGCTTATACCCCCCTGGCTATGTTACCCCCCTTAGCTAATCCCAACCCCTGTTACCGGGTCCCTAGTATATCCACCCCTGGTCCCTGTATACCTGGTCCCCTAGTATATCCCACCCCTGGTACTGATAACGGGGCCCTCCCTAGTATTACCCCCCGGGTTTAAACCCTGTTCCCTGCCTCCCTAGCTTTTCCACCCCTGGAAAGTATATGTGTAGTAATAACCCCGGGGCTATGTTTACCTGCCTCCCTGCTATTCCAGCCTGGCTACCTGTTACCTGCCCTCCCTAGTATTACCGCCGGGCTCTGTTACCTCCCCTGTAGTTTTATCCCAGCCTGGTACTGTTTATCCCCTGTAGCTATTTAAACCCCTGGTCCTGTTATTCCCCTGCCTAGTATTCCACCCCTGGTTGTTCCCGCCCTGCTTAAAACCAGCCTGAAATTGTTATCCCCTGCTACTTTCCCCCGGGTTGTATCCGCCGCTGTATTTTAATCCCCGGCTAGTATATCCGTGTTACCTGTTATCCCCTGTAGTTATAAGCCTTGTCTACTTTTTATTCCCCTGTTAGCTATATAGCTGTTACCTTTACCGTGTTTTTAAAATTGTGTTTAGCATATCTGCCTGTTGTTTCCTCCCCCTGTGGTTTATCCTGTGTCTAGTATATTACTGCCTGCCTGCTAATACTGGCCCTTGGGCCCCGCCCCAAAAAACTGGGCCCCCCCTGCCCACTATGGCCTGCCTGCCTACATATGGCTACTGAATTTCTGCCCCCGTGGCTAATTACTGCCCCGGCCTAGTGGCCCTTTTTCCCGGTAATTATGGCCCCCCAATGGTAATTTGGTACCCGGGGTTATTGGGGCAGCCCCCGCTAAAGGTGTTACGGGGGGAGCCCCAGCTCTGGTGATTACTGGGGGAGCCTAGTACTGGCTAGTTACTGGGGGCGCCCCAGCTACCCGGTTTATGGGGGGGGCCCCATACCTGGCTAGTTTGGGGGTAATTAAGGGAGGGGCCCTTTTTACCCCACCAAATTAATGGGGAAAGGCCTTTTACTAAAATAATGGGGGTTCTATTTGAAAGACTTATCTGAAATTTTTTTAATTTCTAAATTTTTTGGGGCTAAATAGTGTTTGGGGAATTTTAGGAAAGTGCTGGAAAAAAAAGGGGTTAGAGTATTTGTGGTAAATTCAAGAGGAGTAGTGGATGAAGAGCTTTTCATGCTGTCCCGGGCAGAGAAAAAAAATGGAAGGGGCGATATCAGGGAAGAGTTGGGGTTTGGGCCAGAAGGAGCGAAAGGAGAAGAGAACAATATCAAAATGAGTTTGTGAGTCCTGTGTAGGGGTCTTTTTTTTGTTGAATCGTGCGTATTCATGTGATGGTGACCTGATATGGGGAGTGTTGGGGGGGTTTTGGTTTGTTTGGGGTTTTGTAGTGTCGTGTGGTGTTGTTTTTTAAAAAGGGCCATTTTACTTGTGATAGGGGTTTTTGCCAACGGTTTTTTTTTTTTGTAGGTGCTTTCACGGAGGGGTTTGGTGCTTTTTTTTTGTAGAAAAGTAAGATTAATGCTTGCCTTTTGCACAAAAAACACCAAAAAACCTCAAAAAACTCCGTGTGAAAGACTTTTAGGTAGTTTAGTTAGAAAGTGGGGGGTGCGAGGGAACAAGGGGGAAATTTTTTAAAACGGGTATTGTTGTGGGCTGCTGGGGATTTGTGGGGTGTTTTTTTTCCCGTCCGGCCCCGGGGTGGGGGCTTGGCCCAAAGATTTACAATTTTTGAAAATGTATGGCCCAATTTAAATTAATGAAACATTTCTGAAATCTCTATTATATAGTGCTGCAAAATTTATGTCAAACCCGTGAAAAAACCCCATTTGATTTTGGAATGATTTGCAAAACCCCCCCAGAGTTTTCAGAGTTGACTTTACAGGTTTTGGCAACTTTATTCTAATGGGTCATTTTATACATGACTTAAGCAATACATTTAAGGTTGAAGTATGGATTCTGTGGTGCTGAACTACACCCAACCAGGACTCTTGTGTCACATGACTAAAGCGTAGACTACCCAACATATTGGCTTAGTGATTGCGGCACTGTGATCCTGACTTTGAAAGCTGGTGGTTTCATGTTATGGTTTTTCTATTGAGATTATGATGGTAAAACATGTTCTCAAACTAAATTGTTTGCTCAACGTGTGTGTGTCTTCATAATACTGCATGGAAAATAAAAGGTGAGCTTAATTGTATAAAAAACCTGATGCCAGTACATCCTCTCGGCGCTGTCCAGAAAATGAGGAAGTACTACAAAAATTAATGTTCTACACAATAATAGTACTTATACTTATAGGTATCTGCATAACCCCAGGGATTGTGTAAGTGACCTGTGTCCAGATATCCGCATAATCCCAGGGATTGTGCGAATGACCTGTGTCTGGATGTGTGGGTATGTATAGGTGGATATTGATGATCTACTGATATACATAAACACACACAGTATGGATATGTTCACACTACATATTTAAGGTCCGTATTTTGGGGTGTAATTGCGCTGCAATACGGTAATTCATAGCGCTCATTGAGAGAAGTGATTACCTGCCATTTTCTCCAACAGTATTACGCACCGGGAGAAAGAAGTGACAGTGGAAAGTGAAAGTCTATTGGAGCCGGCACATATAGTTTTAGAAGTATGCGCTAGCCAGTGTGTACAGGCGTATAGCGGAACATACTGTACGTGCCGCAATGCGCAGTGTGAACATACCCTATCTCACAAAAATAAGTACACCCCTCACATTTCCATAAATATTGTATTGTATCTTTTCATGTAACTACACTGATGATATGACACTTTGATACAATGTAAAGAAGTCAGTGCGCGGCTTGTATAAGGGTGTGTACAATTGGCGTTTTTTCTTTTTGTAAAACACGCATTGGCTTTCAGACGTCTAATCGCCGGTGTGTGTTTTACTTGCGTTTTTCGGATCCCTTCAAAGAACTGGCGTGTCAATTCTTGATCTGTTTTATGCAGCAGTCGCGATTAAACCTATAGGGTGCATTTCTACTGCAGCAAAACCGCATCCAAACATGCAACACACTTTGGGTGCATGTTGGATGCGTTTTACGCAGCGCTTTTGAATACATTTTTCGAATTGAAAAAACCCTGTATGAACATACCCAAACAGTGTAAATTGATGCCCAGTTTGCGATTTTAATCCATGGTGTCATGTGACTTGTTAGTGTAACGAAGTTGAAGGTATGAATGGGGAGCAGGTAGAGTGCAGGTGCTCAGCGTCATATCCAGAGATAAGTGCTGCCAACATTGCTGCAGAGGTCACATGGGTGGGGGGGGTCAGCCCTCAGACCACACACTGCTGAACACTGCATCAAGTTGGTCTGCATGGCTGTCGTCCCAGAAGTCAGACTTTGCTAAAGATGATGTAGAAAAAAGCCCACAAACAGTTTGATGAAGACAAGCAGACTAAGGACATTGATTACTGGAACCATGTTCTATGTTCTGAAGACACCAATATACAGGGCAGTTCCTAGGCTTTCACTCAGGGCGAGGTGAAGAAATTTCTCCCCCCCCCTCTACATAACATATGGGCACAGTGCATCACCATGACAAAGCAAAAATAAAAAAGCTTTACCACAATCTGCTACATATAAGAATACTAAATAATAGTCATACAGTTACCAAATAACACCGCTACACCAACCAGAATCCCAAGACCACTAAGACCACGTCACCAGCACATAGTGACCGAATAATACCCCCACACCATGACCACATATCACCAGCACATAGTGACCAAATAATACAAACTGACCATTACTGAATACAAACCATTATATTTCAACCAATATAACCCCATACAGTGACCATACAATGATGGATACCAGCTGTACACAGGCTCTGCAGACATATCGATTACAGTAAAGTTATATCTAGTGACTCACAGGAGACGTCTCTGAAGAGTTGTTCTCTTTCTCTTCTTCTTCTTTTCCATCTGTCCCGGACGCCATGACGACTACTCCCGACACTTCACTGTAAAATTTACAAAACAAACATCTTAAGACTCCTCAATTTATCAGCACTTCTCTAACAATTCCTATCTGTATACAAACTCCCATCTATAGCACCTCATATGGTAGCCATGTAATATGCCCCCTGTAGCCAGGTAGTAGCCCCCTGTAGCCAGTTGATGCCCCCCTGTAGCCAGGTGATGCCCCCCTGTAGCCAGTGATGCCCCCTGTAGCCAATGATGCCCCCTGTAGCCAGTGATGCCCCCCTTGTAGCCAGTGATGCCCCCTGTAGCCAGTGATGCCCCTCTTATAGCCAGTAGATGCCCCCTGTAGCCAGTGATGCCCCCTTGTAGCCAGTAGATGCCCCCTGTAGCCAGTAGATGCCCCTGTAGCCAGTGATGCCCCCTGTAGCCAGTAGATGCCCCTGTAGCCAGTAGATGCCCCCTGTAGCCAGTAGATGCCCCCTGTAGCCAGTAGATGCCCCCCTGTAGCCAGTAGATGCCCCCTTTAGCCATAGATGCCCCCTGTAGCCAATAGATGCCCCCCTGTAGCCAATGATTGCCCCCTGTAGCCAATGAATGCCCCCCCTGTAGCCAGTATATGCCCCTGTAGCCAATAGATGCCCCCCTGTAGCCAATAAATGCCCCCTGTAGCCAATAGATGCCCCTGTAGCTAATTATAAAATAAAAAAAAATAACTTACCAGACCACGGTCCCCGCGTCCAGCTCCAGGAGCTGCTGAGAGGTGTAAGTGGCATGACGTCACCATGCTGCTTACGCTGCACGCAGCTCCCAGGAGTCTCCTCGGCGGCAGAGCTGCCAGCCGAGGAGATCGAGCTTCGCAGGGGGCGCGGTGAAAGCTGTGCGCCTCCTGCGATGCTGATACAGGGGATGAGGCAGGACGGGAACGATCCGTCCCGTCTCCTCCCTGCACCGGCAGCTGCTGGCTCTGCGCGACTGTTATAAAACAGGCAGGCGGCGCCCCCGTCAGGTGAGCGGAGCCTCGGCGCCCCGGGCAATCGCCCGCCTCTAGGAACGGCCCTGCCAAAATATATGTATTTGGTTCAGATGGTGCCAAGCGTGTGTAGTGCCAGTCGGGTGAGGAGTACAAAGACAAGTGTGTCTTGTCTACAGTCAAGCATGGTGGTGGCAGTGTCGTGGTTTGAGGCTACATGAGAGCTGCCAGCTGTGGAGAACTACAGATCACTGAGGAACCATGAATACCAACGTGTACTGTGACATACTGGAGCAAAGCGTAATCTCCTCCCTCCTGGACTTTGGCAGTATTCCAACATGATAACAACCCCAAACACCTCCAAGACGACCACTGCCTTGTCAAAGAAAATGACGGTAAAGGTGCTGGACTGGTCAAGTGTCTCCAGACCTAAACCCTATGTAGCATCTGTGGGGCCTCCTCAAACAGAAGGTGGAGGAGCGCAAGGTCTCCAACATCCACCAGCTCCATAAGATTGGAAGAGGATTCCATTGGCTGCAACTTGTAAAGCTCTAGTGGCCTCCATGCCCAAAGAGTTAAAGGGGTTGTCTCACTACAAGGATTGCTGCTTTTTATGTTAAAGATCTTGCAAAAACAAGTCACTTGGCAATATGTGTCCATTAACAGTGACCTACCTATTCCTAGATATCCCCTCTTGTTTGGGCGACATCAGTTCCTCAGGTTGCTATAGCTACAGACCTGTTCAATCTATCATGATAGGCTGCCAGCACTGGTTGCTATAGCTACAGACTTGATCAATCTCTCCTTATAGGCTGACAGCACTGGATCCTATAGCAACAGACCAGCCATCAACTACAGCCTAGTGGAAGCCAGTAAACACCCCTGAATTCAAAATGAAACCAAGAAAACAGGACTGAGGTAAGAGGAATCAATGTAGTACAACCCCTTTAAGGCAGTGCTGGAAAATAATGGAGCCACACAAAATATTGACACTTTGGGTGCAATTTGTCCATTTTCACTTAGGGGTGCACTCACTTTTGTTACCAGTGATTAGACATTGATGGCTGTGTTGAATTATTTTGAGGACACACTGAATTTAGGCTTATTCACGTCGTAATTGCGGGATGTATTTCGCCCCGCAAATACGCCGTGTGCCGTGCAGCGGGGGCGGGGCCGGCGATAGACATCCATTATCTACGGCGTGTATCCCGCCGGGATAATGTGCATGTCACTTTGTCCCCGCCTGGCGTATTCGCCGAGCGGGGAGGAGAGACGGAATAAATAGTTCTCTATGAGAACTGTGGATTACTGTAATGCCTGGGATGGATTTCAGCCGTATTGCAGCGCAGTACGGCGCGCAATCCCGCCTGAAATCCGTCCCAGAATCAGCCGTGTGAACGAGGCCTTACACTGTGATACAAGCTGTGCACTGACTACTTTACATTTTATCAAAGTGACGTATCCTCAGTGTTGTCCCATGAAAAGATGTACTACAATATTTACTAAAATGTGAGGGGTGTCCTGACTTTTGTGAGATACTGTATAGATATACATTTTCCATTTAAGCCTGGTTTGTACATCTGCTTCAGAGGTTCACTTAGGAACCTATATTGCGCATTGTGTCAAAAATGTGGAAAAAAATGAAGAAATTATGCAGCATGTAGCGCTATTTTTTCTGTACTGAGATAATGACAGCCTCCTATCCCCATTGCCCTCACACACATACATGCCAGGGTGCCTGGTAATAGAATACCTTCATATAATGCACATTAATTAAAGGTATTCAAAGAAAAAAAAAAGGTGATAAAAGAGCCTAAAAACATGGTCAGTGTCACCCCAGCTGCCTCATAATATTATTATAGGAGTATGAGGAAAATCTATTTTCTGGCTCACTCCCTTAGGTGGACACTTGAGTGTGTTGCATTTCGAGTTCTCCGCAGTGACAAATGGTATGAGGTATAGCAAGGCTTCCAGTGACGTGCCTCTGCATGGTGTGGGTAGGAATTAGACCAAGGAAAACAACCTATTGGGACATATCGTCATCTCACAGCAATAATAGTCTATCATCTGGATTTGTGTATGATCACCAGGGCAACCTAATACATACAAAACACAAATGGAAAAAAAAGAAAATTCTTCAAAGGAGAGGAGTGCAACAAAACACTGACAAGCACAGGTCTGAAGACGTCCATGGAGCGGGGACTGTATTTAACCACTTCCACTACTTTGCAGAAGTTTATTCTTGTTTGACTTGGATGTAAATTGGCACCTAACAAGATGCATCCCTCTGCAATAACTGTGGAATATAAAACATCCAGTTCAATAAAACAAGAAGCATGAACACAACAAAAATGCTAATTCTCCCTCATTTAACAGGGACATGAGTGTTTCCTGCATGGAAGAATTCAAACCAGACACATCGTGATTAGCAAACATGCAACAGGAGAACCTCAATCTGTGCACTAAAACTGATTTATAGGCCTGTGGGAGAGCTGAAATCTTACACTGGATGCTTTGCTAAGAACATCAAAAACACACACACGCTTCCTCTGAGTAATTAAGGACATTTCTGAGAGCAGACGGAAGTTTCAAAATCCAAGCAAATACGTAAAAACAGATCACAAGTAAAAAAAAAAAAATGCGCTCATTAAGACAAGGGAGGGGGTGTAGGGTGAATACCTGTCTATGAAGCCATGGCACAGGCCAGCTGTCAATCACCTACCAGTCAGCCCCTCTATTCATCATTCTTATCCATTGCTGCAGATTACATGCAGCACAAAACACTTACCCCACGTCCAGCATGTGGCAAATTGGGGGGCATGCTCCATTCAAGGATGGGGAGGAAGGGCAGGACAGTTTGGCAAAGTTCATTTTACCCACATAGTGTTACAATGTAGCCATTTTTGGTACCAACATCCTATTAGCCAGGTCCAGCAGCCGGCCCGTCTGCATGACGTCATCTAGGAGCATGAACCTGGTCCTCAGATGTACCCAGGTCTGCTCCAGATGTCACATCCCAGCTCAGTGGAGGAGCCTTATCTTACCAGCAACATTCCACTGTATTCACGAATTTGTGTGGGAAGATATTCTGGAAAACCCATCAAAAATAGGAAATTTGTGCAGAGGAACAGGTGCAACATGATGAGACGGGCACTGCCGGTTGAAGCTGAATTGACAGAAAAGGCTCTAGTTTTCATGGCAGTATCAGTATGGGGCCCTGCGTGGATGGATGTCACCACATTTGTACAAGCGTGGACTTCTCCCTATCCACTGAGGCAGACTTGTAACAAGCTACGAGCCGGCCTCCAGAGTAGATTTTTCTTTATGCAAAAACCCTTTTATGGCTGGGCTCACGCGGCAATTTTTGCATGTGTATTGTGAAGCATAAACAAGTGTTTTACGCAACAACATATGCAATTTGTGCCAAAATACTGGCGTATGTGCTTTACACTACAATTTGTATGTGTTTAGAAGTTGTTTGCAGACACTTTAAATGTCCTTCTTTGACAAAAGAGTGTGTCCTCTCTAAGAGGAGTAAGATTTTTTAAAGGGGGGGGTTTAAAGTGCAACACCATGCACCAAAAAATGTGGGATAATTTTGGCAGAATTACTTTCACAACCAAATAAGCCAGCCAACTAATAGTAGGTATAAATTTAGATTTAGATACTCTAAATCAGCTCCGGATTTATTGACCTTATGATAAATGTGACGCATTGTAAGACTGTCTAGTCTAAGTTTACACTGTTTAAAGGGGTTGTCTCACTACATTGATTCACCTCACCTCAGTCCTGTTTTTTTGGTTTCACTTTGCATTCAGGGGCGGTTACTGGCTTCCACTAGGCTGCAGTAAACCCAGGTCTGTAGCTATAATGACCAGTGCTTGCAGCCTATCAGGAGAGATCAGACAGGTCTGTAGCTATAGCAACCAGTGCTGGCAGCCTATCAGGAGAGATCAAACGGGTCTGTAGCTATAGCGACCTGAGGAGCTGATGCAGCCCATACAAGAGGGGATATCTCGGAATAGATAGGACACTGTTAATGGACACATATTGCAAAGTGACTTTTTTTTTGCAAGATCTTTAACATAAAAAGCAGCGATCCTTGTAGTGAGACAACCCCTTTAAGTGTTAGCCATGATAAAACTGTCCCATAATTTCTCTCTTTGGTGTTCTTCAACCCATGTGCCCTGCTCCACCCCCTTCAGTCTGCAGTAGCTATAACCCAAGTTATCCATTTAGAACACCAAAGTAATAGGAAAAAAAACCAAAACCTTTGTAATTAATTGTATGCCAGTTACCAGCCTGGTTTTGCACTTTTTTTGCACAATATATTTTTGATGGTGTTTGTGGTTATAACCCAAAGTAATATCCATCCCTGAGCATTCAGCTATAAACTGACAATGACTCCAAAATGTCAGACAGAACCAGTGAGAACACAAACCTGTCATCGGCTTATTTTATACTTCAAAATGTAAATGAATTCTATATCTTTACACAACATGCAGGTAAAAGACAGAACTTTACCTAGTCTTGTGTAACATATTATGTCAGACGTTAGGAGCTCAGAAGCAACTATTTCACGCTGAACGCACAGCACATTTGTGCCTTTGTCCAGATCCTGTATAATGTAGGCCCATCGGAAAACATTTGCAGGTGCTGGACTTCAGTAAAAAACACATCAATCATCTTTGTCACCGATGTGGACCATAAGGTGGTCCTCTCAAAAGGTAAGGAAGTTACATGAAACCTAGACGAAGCCCTAAAGGGAAATGGGTTATTAGGTCAAGTCAGTGAGAGCTAAAATGTTCTTAAGGCGGACCAGACCTCACAAGGCTATTGTTTCAATTATAAGACTATAATTGCTTATGGTGAGGTTAGACAGGGACAAGCCAGATATAGCTGAATTTTATTTATACCAAGCATTTCTAGGATTTACAAAGATGTATTTATGTACAAAAAAAGTAATCTAAATGTATATATTTGTATGTAATATAAATACAAATAGCTATGACACATTTTTTTACTCATGATACCGCTATATAGTGCAATTACCACATAATACACATATATAAGGAGATATTTTTATCATGAAACTGTTAGGCCATGTTCACACGACTTATTTGGGCCGTATTTAAGCCCGTAATTCGCAGCCTACTGCGCAAATTACGGGCTTAAATACGGCCCAGTCATTACGGTAATCCACAGTTCTCATAGAGAACTATGGATTATGTCTCCTCTCCCTGCTCGCACAATACACCGCGGGGGGAGATAAGTGACATGTGAATTACCAGCGGCGTATACACCGCTAGTAATGATAGTCTATGGGCCGGTGAGGTGCCAGCCCCCCGCCCCCGTCCACACGGCGTAATTACGCCCCGCAATTAAGCCGTGTGAACATCGCCTTACTGCACAAAGCAGTATAGCAAAACCCCTGTACAAAGACAGCAAAAAATGCCACATCATGACCGCTTATCACCACACTCAGTGGCTGAATACTACTGCCATACTGTTCCGGAATATACACTACTACAAATATTCCCACCATACAGGGCCTGTGTAGGGGTATATACTGGTTGTATGCAGGCACTATGAGTTGTATGCAGACATATGAGTGATGTGCGCTTACAGACAGTGACTCACAGGTGACGTCTTCTCTGATTGCAGTCCCTTTCCTTCTCCATCTGGTCCAGACCGCCGTGACAACTCTTCTCACCCACAACTCGTCCCTGCAGAATTTGCCACACAAATATCTGAGAATCTTTACTCTTCCAGTACCTCAATACCGGTTCCCACCTCTGTACAAACTCCCTGTGGGGTGATAGGTGGGGCTTGTATTTTGTGTTGGGACTAGGCCATATAACATAATGTTACGGGAGAGGGGTGGGAGAAGGGTTAGAAGCATCTGCTTAAAGGAACAATCTCCTGGGGGAATACAGAGGACCAACCCTCTGGAGATTGCTATGTGGCCTGTACCCCCCATGTAGTGTAGTTTCAACTTCATCCCCTTCACCCCTCTAAGATCAGCCACAGCTATGACCTTTACGGAGTGCAGGAAATGGAGTTTAGTATTGACACCTTTTTTTTTGTAATGTTTCCATTTTTCCACAGGTTCCCTCTTTTAGACTACATCAGATAGGTTGGATTACATTGGGCCACCGTTGGATCCATTCCTTCAATAAAATAGTCAGGATGGTGTTGAGGAGCGTTTGTGTTTTTTCTGTTTTTTTTTTATTATTTTATTTCAGTGTTAGTAATGTAGGTGTCTGACAGACTCCTCTCTATTATGATCACTGGGACTTGTTGTGAACATGCGGGGTCTTTCATCATCCCAAGGCTGACGCTAACCGCCTCTCACTGTTATTCCAGTACCTAATGCAACAAGGGTACAGGGAAGAGCCATGTTACCATCAAAAGATGGGCTATTTTATGTGATGGTCCACATTGTGGGCGGTTGTAGGCTGGTATTTTTAGGATGGGAAGGGCCTAATATCCGTATCAGGATGGGAAGGTCCATGGATATTGAGCCATTGCCATACTAAAAATACCTGCCTGCACTCATACCAGAAGTGGACCAGCACATTAGATGGTACACTTTTGATGTTAATCCTGCTCTGTCCAGTACCCCTGGTGCGTTGGGTAGTGGAGAAATAATGAGAGAGGGCTAGTGTCAGCCCCTAAAGGGTGACAAAAAGCACCAAAGGCTGACACCAAGCTCCAGGGATAGTAAAGCAGAGACATTAGCCAGACAACTGCATTACTAAAAATGGAATAAAGCAATAAAAAAAATACAGAAGCAACAGAAAAAAACATTTTAATTAATAATTACCTGACATCATACATTTTTTACAATTTTATTAAAAAATATATCCAATGCTGGTACAAAGAATTTAACATAATATAACATGGAAATATATATATATTAAAAAAAAAAAAAAAAAAAAGAATTCCTACAGAAACCCCATGGGATGGGAAGTCACCCAGCTTTACTGGACACTGGCTCACTTACAGTGCTCACAGTAGGCACCCAGGTCTGGCTGCTGGTTAGGCTATCCAGGGAACAGGAAAGCTGAGTGACAGCTCATCTTCTAGGGTTCCCGGTTTCCTTTTTTTTTTTTTTTTATTAATAGTTTTCCCTTTTGGACTACATTAGATTTGCTGGACTAAGTCAGATTCATTGGACTATGTCAGACCGGCATTCGATCCATTTCTTTAACACAATGGTCAGCGAGGGATGGTACTGGGGAGTGCTTATTTAAATAAAGTATTTTTTGTCTGTTTCTATTGTTTTATTATCTTATTCCAGTGCTAGCAATGGAATCCATTACTGTAGCCACAGCTTGGTGTCAGCCTGTGGTGTGTTTTGACACCTCAAGGCGGTCACCAACCCCGTCTCACTATTATTCCAATACCCTACACAAAGGGGTTAGTGGAAGGAGCCAATTTACAGAAGGCGGACCATCTAATGTGATTTTTCCACTTCTTGAGAGGCTGTGGGCTAGTATTTTTAGGATTGGAAGGGCCCAATATCCATATCAGGATAGGAAGGTCCACATCGACAATGTGCCCTTCATATCCTAAAAATACCAGCCTTCAGCTTTCCGAGAAGTGGACCATCACATTAGATGGTCCGCTTCTAATGGTAAACTAAGCTCTTTCCAGTACTCCTGGTGCATTCGGTAGTGGGGATTAGTGAGCGGAGATTAGGGTCAGACATGGAGTGACAAAAACATCACAGGCTGACACCAAGCCCCAGTAATAGTAATGGAGAGACTTCTCTCAGATGCCACCATTACTAACACTGGGATAAAATAATTTTAAAAACAGACAATATTTTATTTAAATAAACATTCTGTGACACCATAATTCATTGACTATTTTAGTCTATCCAGCGCCCATAAAGTTGGGTTACACACCTCACAACAAACACCCAACTTTGTCTTTTGTAGGGGATGTTATACAGCTTTCCTGGGTGCTGTATAAGTTATCCAGTGACCCTGAAAACTGGATAACCCCACATCCACCAGCGTTATCATTGAGTTTCTGTTGTTTTTATTGGGCCTTTTCTAACAGATGTCTCTCCATTACTATTGCTGGAGTTTGGTGTCAGCCTGCTATGTTTTTTGTTACCCCAAGACTGATACTAACTATTATTCCAGTACCCATCGAACCAGGGGCGTTAGGAAGAGCCAGGTTACCATCAAAAGGCAGACCATTTAATGTGATAGTCCACTCTTTGGCTGTCTGTGGGCTGCTAATTTTAGGATATGAAAGGCCCAATATTCATTTCAGGACGGGAAGGCCCATGAATATTGGGCCCTTCCCATGCTAAAAATACCAGCCTGCAGCCACCCCAGAAGTTGACGTTCACATTTAGATGCTTCTGACTCCAACCCCGCTTTATCAGTACCCCTGGTGCATTTAATACTGGGGAAATGGTAAGAGGCGGATAGTGTCAGCCTTAGGAGTGACAAAAAATACTGCAGGCTAACACCAAGCTCCAGTAATAATAATAGAGAGTCATCTTTTCAGACACCTCGATTACTAACACTGGAACAAAATAATAAAAAAAAAAAAAACACAGACAAGAGAAAAACATTTTAATTAAATAAAACACTTCCTGACACCATACCTCGCTGACCATTTTATTAAAGACATTAATCCAGCGCTAGTCTGACTTAGTCCAACAAATCCGAAGCAGTCCAAAAGTGAAACCTTAAGAAAAAACCCTATGGAAGCCATAGAGGATAGAGCGTCACCCAACTTTCCTGGTTGCTGGATAGGTTACAATGCTCACAACAGAGACCTAATTTTGTGTGCTACAAGGGATGTCACCCAGCTTTCCTGGGCGCTAGATAGGCTAGCCAGTGACGAGGAAAGTTGGGTGACACCCATCCCCCAGGCTCTTTGTAGGTTTGTTTGTTTTTTTAAAACAGATTTTCCTTTTGAACTATGTTGGATTTCTTGGTAAGCAAGGTATGGTGTTTAAGTAAAGTGTTTTATTCTATTTTGTTTAATTATATTATTACAATGCCAGTAATGGAGGCATCTGAAAGACACCTGTCCATTACTATAGCTAAGGTTTGAGATGTAATTAAAGAAATATATCCAATGCTGGTCTGATGTAGTCCAAAAAATTCAAAATAAAGGGAAACCTGTAGAAAAAACCTCAACAAAACATAAACCCTGGGGTATATGGCATCACCAAACTTTGCTGGATGTTGGATAGATTATCCAGCACCTAGGAAAGCTAGTAATGCCATGAGGTGGAAGGAGGATCATTAACCTCCCTTGGTGCAGAAAAAGACCGTATGGGCAGGCCCCCAGCGACATCAGGTAAGCATCTCATAATGCTTCCCTTGTGCCTCTGCCATAAAGAGCAGTCGGCACTTGCCCTCTGTGAGAGTTGTCAGCTCTCCTGGCAAGAGTCTGGGACAGTAGGCAAGTATGTATTCACTGTTTGCGCAGCCCCGGGAATTCAGGGCATGACATCCATTTTCCTTCCTGGGACCCTCGAGACAGCCCCTGGAATCTGGCATTTTCTGGGACAGTTTGTAGGTATGGTTACCACTCACATCCCGCTGTACACACCCGCACAGCACTTCAATGTGGGCGCTTACTGCAAGTGTAACAGAAGCCGCTCTCCACTACACTGGTGGCGCAGCATTGTTCTCCCAAAGCCCAGCTGGTGAGTGTGGCCACAGTCTCTTCTATAGTAAAAACAATTCGGTATCAAGTGCCTCTCTATTGGCCCTCAAAAAAAATGCCTTAGTGTGTCCTGTGTTTATATGTGTTAGTTTAGAGTCCTCTACTGTACTACACAATTATGGGTTAAAAATACAAAAAAATTTAAATTCTCTCTCTCCTCCTTCAACCAGTTTCTCACAGTCTTCAGTTCTGGTGGCCGATAGGATGTCTTTCTATTATTTGTCCGTAGTAAAAGTTTTGACTGTGATGAAACATAGTACCCACAGTGTGGTCTATTAATGGCCCTCAAGTAGATTTAAGTTTGCAGCTATGTAAATACCTTCCATTTGAGGGGCGAGGGTCAGTTTATTAAGCATTAACTTTGGTTTTCCAGTGCTGACCTTTCATTCTTGTGGCTGTCAATTTCCTAACGTGATTCGATCAATTCTTTATTTTATAATAATTAGTCCCAGATATAAATGCATAGCCAGTGGCCTGTATAGCTTGTGTTTCATCCCTTGAGTAATCCCAATGATTGAGGTGACTAATGTTTTGTCATGAACCTGAGGGTAAAAAAAAAAAGCATGTTTGAGCCTTGCGGTTTACCTATAATCGGCAGGGCCAGCTTGCTTAGTCATCCAGCTCTACATGTTAACATTAGCTCTTGCAGTTGCTACACAATTTACTTGCATTTCAGTCATCCCTTCCAAAGGCCTTACAAAAAGCAGAGGAGCTGACACTCTTATTCTCTGTCTCCTGAAGGAGATTATTATGCAGATATGTTGTCTTTGTTACAGAGTGTTTACAAAACCTTGTGTTGGTTATAATCCTACAGGACCTTCAATTTAGACTTACTGTAAAACTATCCCCTCAGGGAAGCACAATGTTATGGCTGCAACCACAGTGGTCTTGGTAAACAATGCTCTCAATACTAATGTTATCTATTGAGGATCTGAGGGAATATCAGATGTAGAGTTAAAGGTTGTTCTGCTTGTATCTTTGCAGAACATAGAGTGATGTATGCACATGAAAAGGAAGAACATTCCTACAAACCTATTTCTAGATAACGGTACAGAACAACTTTGTAGAAATGATTCAGCAGCTCAGACGGTTATATGGAAATCCTGAACAATGGTTTCTGATTAAAGAATGAAAAAAAAAAAAATTCAACCAGAATGTGCAGAAACTGATCTGCAGTACATATGTTAAATCCGCAGTAGATCGATTTAATGTGGATTTTGGTACTTAAATAATTGGGAAAAATAAATAAATCCGCAGCTGCTTCAGATTTTAAATTAATACATCAATATGTTATATGTCAATCAGATAATTTTTGTGAATTAAGCGATTGTCGTATTTCACTATAAAATCTGTAGCGGCACAGCTCGTGTAATTTGGCACAGATTTACTCCTGGAAATACTGCAGATTTTCCAACCTTTCGGCACCGTCGTATCCTATAGAGCAGACCTGCACAACATGGGAGGACGTGGGAGCTGGACTGCAGGCCGTTGCAGGAAGTTTTGCCGGGTTGCGTGATGTGCAGGCCTGCTATAGAGGGATATTATTCCGTATGTTACCTGAGGTTTATTGGAGATAAGATGTAATTGCTGTATGAGGAGGCTATCTAACCAAGGTGACTTTCCAAATCACTGCTCCCACTGTATCTTCAGTTACATGGAGACATTAGCGAGGTCGCTATGTTATGACATCATAACACAGGATAGGATTTATTATATCTTTATGAAGTTTTTTTACAGTTAGGGCTTGTCCCCGCGGCAAGGTTTTGCAGCCGGTTTTCGGTTTTGAAATCCGTCTGCAAACCGGTTGACAAACCTTTACATGGGCGTCTACAGAAATCCCACACAGCGGTCCCCACTGCACGGGTTTTTCAGACGGTCTGAAAAACATTGAACATGTTCATTCTTCCGACCATTTTTCGGACGGAATATGAACTTGTCTATGTGAAGGGGGTGTAATTTTCTGCGCTAATCACGTAGAAAAGCCGCCCCCCCCCCCCCCCGCAGCCGCGTGCACGGCACGAAAACAGTACAAATACCGGTCGGATAAACTGTGCCGTGAGGACGCGGCCTTATACACAGCAAATAAGAAAACCAATAGGCTAACCGATGTTACAGGGGCTATATGCAAATGAGCGAACACTTGTGAACATTTTATGCATGCATAGCGCACTGCTCTGCTCAAAATCATTCACAAAATTAATTGGTTAGATACACATGGAAAAGGGATACAATTAAAAGAAGGAGTATTTACCAGATTGGAGATTGTGGCTACTTGGATTGCTCAGTATTGGTTCCACAGAGACGGACTAGAAATAGAAGAATGAAAGATAGAAAGGGGTCAGCTTGCTCTTGTTATTTCTGTCTCTTAATATTCAAACACATACACGTAACAAGGCTTAACTGAAGGCGAAGAAGAATCAGCAGCTAGACCATAGACAATCGAGTTGTCTTACAAGTCTTCTTCACCTTTAACCCCTGTACAGGGATCTGGTCTTTGCTGCAACGGACTGCCAGGTCTAGTCTCCAACAGTAACAGCTGATGTTCTTGTATGCAAGCCAGAAGGGTTAACAGGCTTGGTAAAATAGGCAAAGGGTCAGGCAGAGTAGTCTCATCAGGGTTATTCAGGCAGAAAGTCCGTACAGGCAGCAGACAAGGTAGTCATGGAAAAAGCTTGGTGTGAACCAAGGAATCGCAAATGAAATATGCTGATGCAGCACATTTACCGGTAGCCGTTAGGTGTGCAGTCATTTATGGGAAAGAAAGGTAGTAGTGCTCACTGGTCCTTTAAGTGTCCAAGAACAAGCACATGCGGAGAACATAAAGCTGGTGGTGGTACAATGGCCAAAAAGATAAGAGACATGAATCACTAGAAACATGGAGTACCAGAGGAAACCCTGGACATGGCAGCGCCCACAGCTGGTCATCTGCATTATAACAATATATATTTTAACGTCTGTCATTTAACCAAAAAAGGAAATAATACAGGAGAAAGTTAGGATCCTGCCATATAGATGGGATAGTATCAAATTGTTGGGTTTGGCTGACACTTATGTCTACTGGCACCTTTAGATGCTTGAAGACATCAGATAACGCAATATCGATGTGACCACGTAGATGGCTTTAAGCTACACGCCATTAAATGCTAACCTGGAGCAGAACGCTATCTCACATCAAGAGATGTGAAGCCGATATCAAAGTAATTCATCCTGCTGTAATGTAGTCACAGTCCGGCTCGGCACAGGTATGGCCAGGTTAAGACGAGGGACACTGCAGGTTGTTACGTTTGCCCAAAATAGATCATTTAGAGCACAAAACTAATGACTGCAACGAGACAAACAAGCCCCTCTCACCCCTCAATAACACAGAGGGACAGAAATACAATTTTGGGGGCCTAGAAATGTTGACCTTATTTTGCTCTATTTTCTGAGATGTTGGTTACATGATTCTGCATTGTTCTTGTGATTTGTGTATAAATCTGTAGTGCAGATGAATAGAATTGGATTCGCTCAGCACATTCATGTTCTTGTTTGCTTGTGTTCTTTAAATGTTCTACAATTTGACTTTTCCATTTCACATGAATTTCCAACATTTCTTGACCCCTACTTTTAGCAGCAGGTACTTGGTAAGGTGGCAATGCTGGACCTGAAAAACTAGAGCCAATAGGAGAAAACAGGGGTCATTTTCAGAACTGGCAACCCAAACATACTCCAAAATGGTTCCAACTTTTAGGCCATGTCCCCACGGCACAGGTTTTCACCCGGTTTTTGGTTTTGAACACCGGCTACAAACCGGGTAAAAACTTATTACACGGGCCTCAATATATACAAATACAGTGCTGGGCCTCAATACCAGATACAGCCCACAGAGACAAGTGGAGCTGATTATGCAAACATGTAACCGCCTTTTTCTAATTACAAAAATGTGTTTTAAGGACAAAAAAAAAAAATCTCTTCCCCAGCGGGAATCCTTGTGTATTGGGTTGTACGTCCCATGACTTCAGAATAAGATATGCGAATCCAGATTTACACCAAAAAGAAAAAAACTCTACTGTGCAGCATGTCAATTCCCAGAAATTGTATCTTGGAATTAATACAGGAAGATTAATTGAGATTGAACACGAGTTTCTACAAACCCCAAATACAGTTCTAATTATTGAAACGAAATACAGAGTGGGGATGCTCTATATTAATTCAGTCCATATTAAACTGGTAAATAGGATTAAACAGGATAATGACAGTTTCTTAGTGCTTTCTTTTCTCCGTGTGATTTACCTACCTGCGCCTCCATCATGCTCCTGTCAGCAGCAAAGCTTGTGATTTTATGGATTCAGGATCGTGAAGTAAATCCATGCAAACACCTGACTTCCAAACTGAGAAGTACAATGTGGATGGAGCAGCTGTAGAATTACGTGCACAACGCAAATAAAAGCCGCACTAACGTATTGTCCTTGTGCCACTGAGCACGTTATAGCTTTGACCTGCGAGCTGTAGCCACATTGTTGCACAACAAACCCCTCCAGTCACTTGAAGGAAGAAAGTCATTTAGTATCAACCTGACCACGAGAAGTGTTGTCATGGGGGTTGCAAGAGGGGCTGCTAAACGGCCTAATCAGTAGTGTCCTTCGAGACGGTTTATTTACTACATACATCGTTACTGCACAAATTTATGTCAATGAAACCTTGTGTGCATTAGTTGCCATCAGTTGGCTGCAGTTGTTACATTGAGGAAAGTATTAAAATATATCTTGAGATAATTTATAAAAACAACACACATACTGCATGAATCAATCTGACCCATATGTAAAGATACTGCCTATCAAGTGAACTATTAAGAAAATATGGGAGCTAACTCATTGTGAAGCTGGAAACAGGACTTAAAGGGGTAATCCCATTTATTGATTAGCTTTAAACATGTAGACAAAGGTAAATAAAGATTATTACCAAATACATTGCTGTTCTAATTTAGTGTCTTATCAGAGTTAGAGCAGTTCTTCTCTCCTACTTGGTCCAACTCCCTAGGTGACCCCTCACCCCCTATTGCTTTTGCAGGGGCCCCCGAAGTAAGTCACTCTCTGCTGTGTTCTCATCACACAGGGCTTGTTATTTTTTTTTACTGAAAACTTTAAAATTTTAGGCTTTAGCCTTTGCCCTTTCGTTTTAAACCCTTTATCACCCAAAGTCATAAAAAGCTCAGCAGGGAAAAGCAGTACTGAAATCCAGTCATGCTGTAAAAAACCCCCCAGCCCGAACAGGGTGCGGGCGCTGAAGCTGTAGACCACCACAGCCGAACAGGGTGGGGTCCCAAGTGTACAACCCCCCCAGGTTTAACAGGGAAATGAGAGCCAGTGTGTAAACCACACAAGCCTAACAGGAAAGGGGGGCCCGAACTGTAAAAACCACCCCCAGCCTGAACAAAAGGGGAGCTAAGCTGAGACCAGCCCAACTGAACAGGATGCGGGATCCTGAATGTGTACAACCACCCACAGCTTGAACAGGAAGTGAGAGCCTGAGGCTGGCTGTAAAGAGCAGGTTCAGTGAAACAGCATGGTGAGAACACCCCTTTAACTGCAGACTTCTTTGTGATAACAGTTGTACTATTACAGCGCTATTTTCCTGACAATGTATTGCAATGTGCTTTCAGGATACATTCTACTTTTGTAGTTAGTTTTATGTTTGTTATTTCTCTTAAAAAAAACCATTATGGCGAGAATCTGATTCCAGGTGCTGAGAAATTGAATTGTCCACGGGGACTGTTCCCTCCCCCCCTTTTCTAGAATAAATTAAAACGGATTCCATATTGTGCCCAGCTCACTCTCACCAGATCTGTATCATTACACTTTAAAATTGAGACCGATGTCTTTTTTATGGCCTTATTTTTACAATGTTCTTTTCACCTTAGGTTTTATGTTCAAAGGGTTTGTATTGTCACTTTTTCCCCCCGCACAACAATACGATCTTTATTTTACGCGTGGGGGGGGGGGGAAAACGGGGGTGAAAATCTATAGTTTTTTAAAGGAGAGCTACGGTTTTAACTTTTTTTTTATGGGGCGATTTCCCCCATGTATTTTTTTTGCATTTACGGGGGAAAAATACGGGGCAAAATGGGGCCCCAAAAATTAAACCATTTTAAAACATACCCTTTGTAGTTCCTTTCTCTTGTATTCTATAGTGGTCTGTATGTTTCTTGCAGCAATGGTGCCCACGCGGCATCCAATTTTTACGATATAAACGTGTTGTCTATATCACGGAAGATGGAATAGAAACATAGGTTTGACAAAGAAAAGATCGAGGTTGTCAGTGGATGAAACATTCTTGATTCTACCCAGAATCAGAAAAACCAAACAAACATAGCACAGAGATAAGAAGAGGATACAATGTAATCCTCTGTGGGCTAAATCTCTGACCGTGTGCTACAATGTATCCATGCACTATGTTTGCTAAATGTCTTAGTCCGGACTCCAGGCGGATTAGCTTACAGAGGATTGTTTGGGGAAAGATAAAATTTTGTAGAAAAATCTAAAGCGGGAAAAACCCTTTTCGGGAAAATTTGATTTCCCCTTAAGTTTTGCAAAGGGGAGCACTGGAAATTTGTGGTGGACCCCAACTAATGCCAAAACAATACAGGGAAAAAACCAATGGATCTTTAATGGGGTGATGTCCTGCCACTAATGCAGGCAGAGACTGCTGAGGCCAACGAACGTGACATCCCCAAAGGGAAAAGCCCCCAGAGCAGGGGGCGGTGCGGGAAATGGGCCCAATTTTTGAGAGGCGCCCTTAAAAACTTTTCTTTTTTTTTTTTTAAGTAATGGACAAATTCTTTAAGAAAGGAAATGTAATTCTGAAATCACATCAAATGACTCAGTCATTTTAAAAACCAAAAAAAAACATTCAAAGAGATTTCTTTGATTCCATCATGTACTATCTGCTATTGTTGGGGTTCCCTTTTGGTCTTTTGGCCGGTTATCGGGATACACCCCTAGAGTGTTTTTTGTGCTTGTTTTATTTTCCCAAAAGTTCCTCCCTTTTTGGGGTCGTTAACGTCCTCTTCTTGCTAAAGGGTTTGGCCCATTCCATATGTCGCGGCACTGATTTTCCTGAACCCTTGAAGGGGACAGTTTGGTTTCCCTCCCTGTGGAGAGAAATGGAAATTCAATGTTAAGAGCTAAAATTTGGCATTCTGAGAATCTGAATAACTGCTACAGTGGATTTATGAGACATGGAGAGTAGTCTGCAAAACCTGCTAGGATGTAGTAGATGTCACCAAAAACACTTAACATCCATTAAACCACGAAAGCATGACTGGCTAAATATTTCTTATATTTTATATAATTAAAATATATAATATATATTATATATATTTTTTATATATGTGTGTGTGTAAAATAACTTTATATATGTGTGGGGTTTTAAAATATATATTGTATTTACAAAAAACCTAACATATATAACACCCCACACACATTATTTATTTTATATTTTATATATATATTTTATATATAAAAACCCCACATACAAAATTCCCATACATACACACACACATTATTTTTTAAATACTTTTTAGCTTAGTCTTTGTTTCCCCGGTTTTAAATTTTTCCATTTTAAAGGGATTTTTGGGGTCCCTTTTAAAAGCCCTAGCGGGTTTTTGCAGCCCACCCCACTTTTATCTAGGGTTTATATCTTATAATCTATGATTATTTTTCTATATATGTGTATATATTTATATTTTTTTTTTTCATAATTTTTCTTAAGGGACCAATAACGGACAATTAACATCTGGTATATATATTTTTCACTCCGGGGGAGCTGGTTATTTTGGGGCCCTTTAAAATTTAAAAAATTATATAATTCTTTTATCTTTATTAAAAAAGAAAAAATTTAAAAATTCTAATTTAAATTTAGAAATTTAGGGAGCCAGCAAAAGCTAAAAGAAAGCCCCCAATAAAAACCCCACAAAAAACAAAGGGAAAAAAATTTGGGCGGCACTTTCAAGGGGAAAAAAGACTTGAGCCCAAATTTTGGCAGGGCCCGACCCGGAAAAAAAGAAGTTTTTTTTCATTATGTTTTTCCCATGCTAATGTTGTAGGTAGATATGGGGTTGATAGGGTTTGGGGTAGATAGATAGAAAAGGGGTTTGAAAATTAGATAGATAGATATGGGTGGTGGAAAAGATATGGGGGTAGATAGATATGGGATAGATAGATATGGGATAGATAGATAGATATGGGATAGAAAAATTTGATAGATAGTTTTGGGAATGATAGATAGATAGATAGAAAATGGGGTAGATAGATTGATAAAATATGGGGGAAGGAAGGATAGATATGGGATAGATAGATAGTAGATAGATAGATAGATAGGGTAGATTTGATAGATAGATAGTTTGATAGATTTGGGATAGATAGATATGGATAGGTTTGAAAATGCGATAGTAGATATGAGATAGATAGATATGAGATGTAGTATGCGATAGATAGATAGATATGGGGATAGATAGATGATAGATAGATAGATATGGGGTAGATAGATAGTTTTGGGAATAGAAAAGATAGATATGGGATGATAGTTTAAAAAGATAGATTTGTTTGATATGGGGTAGATAGATAGATAATATGAGATAGATATGGGATAGATTTGATAAAGGATAGATAGATAGATAGATAAAATAGATAGATAGATTGTGATTTGGGATGGGTGAAGATAGATAATGGGATAGATAGATAGATAGATATGGGGGTTGATAGTTTGATAGATATGAGATGATAGGGGTTTGATAGATTTGGGATAGATTTGATAGAATAGATAGATAGATAGAAAAGATGGGTATGGGATAGATAAAGGGGTTTGATAGATATGGGGGGTGGATGGTTTATATGGGGTAGAAAAGATGATAGAAAAGAAAAGATAGGTAGGGTAGGGTAATATGAGATAGATAGTTGGAAAGATATGAGATAAAAAAAATATATTATTTTTCCCCCCACAAAAGAGAGGGGAAGAAGAGAAATTTTTTTCCCATTGCTAATGTCGCAACTTGGTTTTTAAATTTGGGTAATTTACCTGCTTATATTAAATTTCAGAAAAAATTCCCTTCTATAACATATAAGCAGTGGATTATCCATTTATTGTAGTAGTATATGCCATAGGCACGTTGTTCATTGGTGGGGGAACACATCAATTATATTTAGTCCGGTTGGATTGGTCAATTTGTTACACCTACCATCATTCCCCTTGAGAAAGCGCAGGCGAAACGCGTGTAGGGGTTCTAGTTGGTCTTAACCTGCTGATCCTTGGTGATGTCTATATAAATGTTTTGTACTTTCTATGTGATGTTTGGATTATACTATCACCACTATTATGTCTGTAACTATGTTTCAGTAGGATAAGTTTGGTATTTTAGTTGGGTGGGTTTTTGTTTTGTCAAATTTTTATTTTTTTTTTGTTGTATTACGATTTAATAAAGTTTAGCTTTTATTGTTGAATATTTTTGTATTGGATACAATTTTTCGGTGGTGGTGTTGGTTTCGGTATCCATTCTGTTTCACTGTATTTCTGATTGGCCCTTGCATCTATAGGTTTATTGAATAGTGCCGAGCAGCATGGTACGGGGGGGACAGGGGTACTCTCTTGATTTGTGAAATTTTTGGGGCTCAGGGGGGGGACCCATTAAAGATAATCAAAATTTATAAAACCCACCCTTTAAAGGGTTTTAAACCGGATGGGATAGTTTTCAGAAGAATTTTTAATAGGTAGAAATATTTCCATATCTGGTTGAAAATGCTATTTACTCTGACAAGATCACACATACATATCTATCGGGGTAGGAAAGGAAGATTTATGGGAACACATGGTGGAAATCACACACAACACGAATGCCAAGTATTTTCCTTTTATATCGTGCCACGTGTGCCTTTTTTTTAATCAGATATCATTACTATGATATAAACAGCTGGGTCGCTGGACTCTCGTGCATCGATAATTTATTGGTTCACGGGCAATGGGTTCAGTTTTGATTAAACGTGAGATGAAGTATGATAAGACTTGTGTTTGGGTTTTTGGGCCCCAACTGTTTTTCTTTCTTAAAAATTGCTAAGTTTTTGAAAGAAAAAAACCCCCGTGGAAAAACCTTTGGGTTTCCAAGAACTAAAACCTATTTTAAAAACTGGCAAAAAAAAAATAAACTTTAAAAAAAATGGCTTTAAAAGGGAAAATCGTCCCCTCGGGTCTGTATTCTGTTACAAGTCTCAGAAAACAAAAAGGGCCTTGGGATTTTTGGCTGATGTATTTATAGCCACGACTTTCTCTTATTGGGGTAAAATCAAATTATGGATCTTGCTGTTCGGTATCTGAACAGATCCCGCCCCCCGCAAACTAGCCTGCAAGATTTTCAGAACAGCGGAGCCCCGGAAAATTTTTACTTTGAAAAAATTGGGGTTTTCCCCCTGTTTTTTTTTGCTTAAAAGCGAACTGTGAGACTATTTATACACTGAATTGGAAACTTAAAAAAAAATTTTTGATTGTGTCCCAAATTTTGTGTTAGGATGCCCCTTTTTTGCAAATTTGGCCATGTACTCTGTGTCATCATTGTATGTATGCTGGTGTTTCTTTTGGCTTAGTGGTTAAATGTTACAGTGAGAACAACATATGTAAAGATCCAGTGGTACAGTATCTACCAAAAAAAGTTATGTATCAATTCATTTAAAGGGATGCTCCCACCCTAGGCTTTGATGGCATATGGATAGAATAGGTATGGGTTGTACAGGATGGGAGCAGGCTCCAAAAAGTGTTGGCTCAGAATGGAGGCCCCGGGCATCCCCCAGAACAGAATTTGGGCCCGGGAAAACAGCGGTCCCCCGTACTGGGGGGAAATCCAAAAGAGTTGAATGGAGGGGAACACAGGGGGGGCTCCCCTTTTACTGGGGAACTCCAATAGAGTAGGGAAAGGAAAAAAAACGGTGTCCCCTGTACGGGGGAAAACCCCTAGAACAGAAGGAGAAAAGAAAACTTTTCCCTGAAAGGGAAATCCCTTAGAACAGAATCGAGATAACACAGCGCTCCACTTTTACTGGAACTCCATAGAACAGAATTTATAGAGAACACAGCGCTCCCCTGTACGGGGAACTCCCATAGAAGAGAATGGAGAGAACACAGTGCTCCCCTGTACTGGGAACTCCCATAGAATAGAATGGAGAACACAGCGCTCCCCTGTACTGGAAACTCCCATAGAAAAGAATGGAGAGAACACAGCGCTCCCCTGTACTGGGAACTGCCATAGAATTAGAATGGAGGAACACAGTGGTCCCCTGTACTGGGAACTCCCATGGAAAAGAATGGAGAGAACACAGGCGCTCCCCTGTACGGGAATCAATAGAGTAGATGGAGCAGGAACAAGTGTGCTCCCTGTACTGGGAACTCTCATAGAACAGAATGGAGAGAACACAGCGCTATCCTGTACTGGGAACTCCATAGAGGAGAATGGAGAGAACACAGGCTCCCCTGTACGGGAACTCCAATAGAGTAGAATGGAGAGAACACGAGCGCTCCCCTGTACTGGGAATGCCCATAAACATAGAATGGAAGAGAACACAGCGCTCCCCTGTACTGGGAAATCCCATAGAACAGAATGGAGAGAACACAGCTCTCCCCTGTACTGGGAACTCCCATAGAACAGAATGGAGAGAAACACAGCGCTCCCTGTACTGGGAACTCCCATAGAACAGAATGGAGAGAACACAGCGCTCCCCTATATCGGGAACTCCCGTAGAACAGAATGGAGAGAACACAGCGCTCCCCTGTACTGGGAACTCCCATAGAACAGAATGGAGAGAACACAGCATACCCCTGTACTGGGAACTCCCATAGAACAGAATGGAGAGAACAAAGCACTCTCCTGTACCGGGAACTCCCATAGAACAGAATGGAGAGAACACAGCGCTCCCCTGTACTGGGAACTCCCATAGAACAGAACGGAGAGAACACAGCACTCCCCTGTACTGGGAACTCTCATAGAACAGAATGGCGAGAACACAGCACTCCCCTGTATTGGAAACTCCCATAGAACAGAATGGAGAGAACACAGTGCTCCCCTGTACCGGAAACTCCCATAGAACAGAATGGAGAGAACACAGCGCTCCCCTGTTCTGGGAACTCCCATAGAACAGAATGGAGAGAACACAGCGCTCCCCTGTACCTGGAACTCCCATAGAACAGAATGGAGAGAACACTGCGCTCCCCTGTACTGAGAACTGCCATAGAGGAGAATGGAGAATTGAAGATACAGCCCATGGAAATTCTGATGGCAACATATCTCTTCCTGTTTCCTGCATTCAGTCCAAACTGTAACAGCTCCATTCTATCCTGCTTTAAAAAGAACTTGTAAGGATGAAAACGCTGTTTAATCTACCTGCAACTAGCACGTTATAGAGCAGGAGGAGCTGGGCAGATTGGTGTGTGTATATATATAATGCTGTGGGTGAAGATCTAGTATAACTTGTAGCTTTTAAAGAAAAATCTCGCTTATTCTCGGAGGAGTCCAGTGGGAGGTCTGACTCCATGGCTGACAATCTTTTCTGAGGACTCCTAAAGCCACAATGAGCATAGGTTTTGGAAAAAGTAATATTGAATTATGACCTACAGAGCTATTCATCAGTCCGCTTGGCTCCTCCAACTCCATAACATGCGGCGTCCGCAGATCAAACACCAGGTTCAATAGGACAGGTTCCCTTCAATGAAAGCAAATCTCAAGTCTGATACTGACATTGAGGTGAAGAGTGATTTCATTCCCCACAAGGTCTCCATGAAAACATTGCGTCTGAAAGAAATACTGTCATTATGGTAGATTGTAAGCCCTCGCGGGCAGGGTCCTCTCTCCCTCTGTCGTGCCAATTGTCATTATCCCTTATCACTGTACTCGTTTGACTTATGTAATGTATGTAACCACCTCAAATGTACAGAGCCCTGGAATCAATGGCGCTCTAAAATAAATAAATAATAATAATAATGGTCTCTCAGGAGTTGGGCCTGAACACAGAGGTAACATGTTCATTTTAATGTATGATGAGGGCTCTTCAATCAATTCATTCTGGTAGATTCGCTTTATGTGAAGAAATATAAAGTCTTATTTTCTCGGACTAAAATTTTTCATCATTACAAAATCGGTCTAATGATTTTCAAACATTACATCTTTATTCTGCTTGGTTTTTGAAGTTGGACTCAATCGGACTGTCTGCTGACTGGAGGCTCTCGTCTGAGAAAACTGTAACCGTTCTATCCCAGTAATGGCAGGCAGTAGATGGCGGGTCAGACGACATCTGGGCAGATCACACACACTGGTCCACTTTGATGTCAGCATGTACATTCCTGTCCGTTTCAAACACTAATATGACTTTCAAAGCTTTTACTTTTTTTTTTTTTTCTAAATCGTGGAATGGTTAATTAATCCATTAGTGACGTCATCTATTTCTTAAAATGGAAAGTGTTAAAAAGGATTTCCACTTTTTTTTCATTCTATTTATTTTTTTTCTCCATTAAATAATTAACTAGACCTAAAAAGAACCGAGGGGTAAGCTGAGCCTCATACTCCTGTCAACACCATATACACTTACAAGCCATGTACATCCGGCAGTGCAAACAGCCTGAGGACATAGCGGAGGTAACTCTACATTTAAACGGTTCCATAAAGAGTTGGTTTCCCACCAATGGTCACTGAGATATGCATTAGTGCATCACTCCCCTACTTACCACCAGCAAGAATTAAAGGGGTTGTCTCACTACAGGGATTTCTGCTTTTTATGTTAAAGATCTTGCAAAAACAAGTCACTTTGTAATATGTGTCCATTACCAGTGCCCTACCTATTCTGAGATATCCCCTCTTGTATGGTCTACATCGGCTCCTCTGGTCGCTATAGCTACAGACCTGTTCAATCTCTCCTGATAGGCTGCCAGCACTGGTTGCTATAGTTACAGACCTGTTTGATCTCTCCTGATAGGCTGCCAGCACTGGTTGCTATAGCTACTGACCTGTTTGATATCTCCTGATAGGCTGCCAGTGCTGGTTGCTATAGAAACAGACCTGTTTGATCTCTCCTGATAGGCTGCCAGCGCTGGTTGCTATAGCTACAGACCTGTTCGATCTCTCCTGATAGACTGCCAGCACTGGTCGCCAGTAAACACGCCCCTGATTTCAAAATGAAACCAAGAAAACAGGACTGAGGTGAGATGAATCAATGTAGTGAGACAACCCCTTTAAGGGTCTTGTACATAGGGTGATTATTGGAAGAAACATATATTCCCAATAGCTGACCAATGTAGAAGGTCTATAGTCAGCTGCTGAACCAAGAAGCTCCTTTGTCGGCAGCACATCTCCTCATGAAAGTGAATGGCTGCACAAACAATTGTTCTCAAGGCTGTTCATTGTCTGACAATTGAGCAGTGTGAAGGCTTTTTTACAGGGATTTTTGCCATGAATCAGCTATATTCGGAACTACCATAGAAAAGAACAGGGAGAACTGTGCTGGTGTGGCCGTCTCTCCAAGGTTTGAGGTAAAAGCTGGCCTCAGAAAGGCAAAACCCCAATCACTTTCCAATAAGTCAATCGGAATTATCAGCAGGAGACTTTATCAGTTCTGTGAAAGTAAATATAGTAAATATTGACAGCGGTGAAAAAAACTTTTTTTCCAGATAAAAAGAAAGGGCTGGATGGGTGGTAACATTATCTTCCCTTTTGGAGGGCTTGATTTGTGTCCAGTTAACAACAGAGAATACATTGATGTTCTCATGATTAGATCACACAAAACATACATATCCAATTAAAATTATTTAGTTTGAGCAGTTCCATACTTGTTATAGTATCGTTATATACTTGTTTTGATTCCCTCTCACAGCTGACACCTGATGTGTCCATTGCCAGTGGTCACACATGCTCACTAGCTCAATTCCACTGTGCAGATCCTGTTGTAAGTGTGACCAGCCAATAATAAACTGTGCATCTGAAGCTGGAATTTCTGAGAAAAAAATAAAAATAAATACCAGAGGCTCCTGTAACAAATATATAACAGCAATCTAAAGGCATTTTAACAAAAATATTCCAATAAAAACTTGATTTTAAGTATCACTTAAGAGATCAGGTTACAACTGCCCATAAGAGTCTATGTAGAGGGGAGGGGGGAAGGAAGCAGGAGGTTGCTATGAGGTCTCTCAGATACAGGATACAAACAGAGGATCCTGCTTCTCTATCTCTGATACAGAAGTAAATTCAACATCCCAAAAGTAAATTGTGCATTTAAAACATAACTTTTAATAATAAATTAATAGATGAGGAGTCAAAAAAGTTCACTATACAAAGGCTAACAAGAGGACTAAACACCTATTCTAAATCACCCTAGTTGCCCAGGAATAATCCTAATAACCTAAAAACAGGGAGACCTTCCTGAAAAAGGACGCCCCTGTCCGGAACCTCTCCCTAACGTACACTCACCCTAATTCTAAGGCAGAAAATATTAGTATATTCCTAATTTATATATACACAGAAGAAAAAGTCCCAACATGTTTCACTGTCCCACACAAATCCTCAGGAGACTGATAAAGGATACATAAATAGGCATATATAAATAAGGGACAGAGGTAACTATAGTATATTTTCCAGAGAGACCAATATATCTTGGGAACATTTCAAAGAGGTAAGGTATCCCCTATAGAGGTCCAAGGTATTGCCTCAATAGCGAAGGAAGATATCCAAAGAGAGACTATCCAAGGATATGCATATATGTCCCCCCAAAAGAAAAGAAAGATATCACCTTCCATTTCCCAGTTCGATACGCATAAGGTAGGGCGTTAGACAAAGAGCCACATCGCTGTTCACGAGGACCACACCGGAGCCTGTGTATGCCGGTCAAAAATATTCCAATAAAAACTTGATTTTAAGCGTCACATAAGAAAACAGGTTATAACTGCCCATAAGGGTCTATGTAGAGGGGAGGGAGGGAGGAAGGAAGCAGGAGGTTGCTACGATGTCTCTCAGATACAGGATAGAAACAGAGGATCCTGCTTCTCTATCTCTCATACAGAAGTAGCAACATGGAGTACATTATACAGCAGTAATAGGTGGCGCTGGCTGTGAATCTAGCACTGGTGTGAGACTTACAAGAGAATCCTCCTTCTCCTATCGATAGACTTCTATGGGCAGCCATTACCTGATCTTCAGTGATGCTGAAAAATCTGTCTCCTTTCTGCCTTTTGGATACTTTTAATGGAATCAAAGTGTGTTAACAATCAAGGGGGATGGAATGGCACCAGATACAGGAAGTGGAAAAAGTGGTACTTTTCTCCAAGAAGATATATTATGAAGTTTCTTATGCACTTGTAGTAGTGATTCATAGAAAGTTGTTTATAACTGGCGGTTCACTCCAAGTTATTGATTCGTAGTATAAATAGGATCTCCGAATACTGGCTCATTCTGCAATGGCCCCAGTATTCTCAGAATCCGCTCCCATACCGAAACATGTTGAAAGCCCATTCAGAAAATGCTCATTATTTGAGTGCACTACAATAATAGATTGTGACCATATTCGTGAAGGTAAATGCAGAAATTCCCAGTTCCTGCCTTTGGCTGTAAAACAATCAAGATAATTACTGGGTCTCTGTTTTTAAAATTAGACTGAGCACTCACTGGCCAGGAATGCTGCGCGCTCGGTGCCTTTTTCTTGGGGGTGTGGCAAAAATTAGGAAGAAGAAGAGTCAGAGAGGATAAATTTGAGCGTCATTTTATCAGAAGTAAAATAAAAAAAATGGTAGAAACCAACTTGGAGAAGGGGAGAAACGCGGCCTGTGAAAATGCATTTAAGAAACCTGTGTAGCAACTATGACAGATGTACAGAAGCGTTAACCTGTTTTGTAAAGTATTACACTTGAGAGATCTGAACTTTATAAGGGATTGTCAGCATGGTTTTACTGAGGACAGAAGTTGTCAGACCAACCTGACCTGTCTTTATAAAGAGGAGAGTAGAAGTCTGTATAGTGGGGCAGCTACCGATATAGGGCGACATGTTCGAAAATTGTCGGCTCTGCGGCAGTTTTTAGGCGCATTAAATCAATGTAAAGTCCGATCCTCTTAAAAATCTGGTGTCGGTTATACCTTGCATAGTAAACTCAATGCCTAAAAAGGCGCATTGCGCAAATCGCGGCGCACAGCATATCATTGGTAGTGTATGTAATGCACCTATGGAGGCGCATTGCGTAGCGGAGGCGCATAACTTATCATTACTAGTGTATGCAAGGCGCCTCGATAGGCCCATTGCGTTATGCAGGCGCACAGCGTATCATTGCTACTATATGTAATGCGCCTTTTTGAGCGCAATACAATGTGTCGTACTCTGTGTATAATGCGCCTAGTTTTCGTATATTACAGTTAATTTTTAGCAAGAATATGCCGTCAAGTGTTTTTGGCGCAAAATAGACCAAAAAACTGGCGCTTGCGTTTTGGGACATGTCGCCCATAGGATTTATAGATTTTGCAAAGGCGTTTGACACAGTCCCTCATAAGCACCTATTGGGTAAATTAATAGGATCAGATATAATAGCGTGTAACTGGATTGAAAACTGGATCGTACTCAGAGAGTGGTGGTATAATTCCTACTCTGAATGTTTCTGGTTAGAAGCGTTGTACCCCAAGGCTCAGTGCCGAGTCCGCTTTTATGCAATTTATTAATGATGTAGTGGAGGGGTCTGTATCTATTTTTGGAGGTGATACCAAGCTGTGCAGTGCAGTATAATGTATGGAAGATGTTCATAAATTGCAAGCAGACCTGGACACAGTGAGTGTTTAGACATCCACTTGGCAAATGAGGTTCAATGTGGATAAATGTAAAGTTCTGCATCTAAGTACTATCTGTATGTGCCATAGGTCCTAAGCCCTCGCGGGCAGGGAACTCTCTCCCTCTGTACCAGTTGTTAGTCACTTATTGTCACTTTGTAATTGTTTGACCAATGTTATTTATGTACCCGCCTGAAATGTACAGCGCCCTGGAATCAAGGGCGCTCCAAAATAAATGATAATAATAATAATGTGCCATAGGTCCTACTGGGAGAATTGCTCTTTGAGAAGGATCTGGGTGACTTGTAGCTCATACATTACAGAACAGCACAGCGTCAATCAGCTGCCTCTAAGACCAGGAGGATATTGGTGTATATTAAAGGAGGCCTGGACTCGCGGGACAAAGATGTCATATTGCCTTTATGTAAAGCATCGGTGCTGCCTCATCTGGAATATTCTCTTCAGTTCTGGGCTCCAGTTTATAGAAAGGATGTAATGTAGTTAGAGAAACTGCAAAGACGAGCAACCAAACTAATAAAGGGAATAGAACATCTTGCTTATGAGGAAAGGTTAAATGAATAAACCTATTTAGTCTTGAGAAAAGACGATGACGGGAAGACATAATTAATTACTATGAGTACATAAATGGTCCCTAAGAAAAGTGTGGATAAAAGCTATTTCATGTAAAACCCCCTCAAAAAACAAAGAGGGTGGTCCCTCCACCTGGAGAAAAAAGGACTACATCTCCAGAAGAGAAAAACGTTCTTCACCATGAGAACTGTGAATCTGTGGAATAGCCGCCTGCGGCGCTGGTGACAGCAGGAACAGTTGAGGGTTTCAGGAAAGGCTTAGATAACTACTTACTACTAAATAATAATAATACTTATGAAGCCGTATAAAACATCTGCATCCAGTCTGATGGCAACTTTGGGATCAGGAAGGAAATGTTCCTTGAGGACAGATTGGTTCTTGCCTTATGGGTTCCAAAGTCTTCATCCGTAAAAGGGAAACAAAGCTTAAAAATTCCCTATCCCCTCCCTTCATGAACATTTATCCATCCTTGGTTGGACTTGACGGACACATGTATTTTTTTCAGCCGTACTAACTATGTAAATATTACATGGAAATAAAAAAGTGATATAAAAATAAAAATATTTGAAGCTAAAAATATTGCATACTCCCAACAAGGGATCCCAGTGACCTTTGCAGAAATAATAGTGCAGTGTACAGTACTATATCTGCCATCAAACACACCAGAAAACCAACAAGTTCAGACATAGCAGGACATTTCCACTTCAGATACTGTATGTGTTACAGTTTGATTGTAGATGTCACCTCTATCCTTACATTGGGATCGATTTGAAAACAAACAAGTCATAGCTGTGTTAACTGCACATGTATCTAGGGGTGTCATTGGGAGTAGATATTAGTCAACAGCTATTAAAGCTATATGGCCATGTTTAAGATTTTGGTTGCTATCGCTTTGCATGCTCTTTTCTGGATAAAGTTTTCTATCTTCTGTATATATTGTTCGTCTTATTTATATGTCTACAATAATCATTGGAAGCGCTTTATGTTCTCAAAAGGTTGGGATCAAGCGGAGTCCCTGCTCATCATGCTTCAGTCTATTTCCCATTAGCTTTACGAACAAAAAGTATAGGTCACTTAACTATAAGGGTATGTTCATGCGGCGTGTTGCGTCTGTGTGAACATACGCTTTTAGATACGTGTTTGGATCCATCTGTAAGACCCTAAACGGACCCAAACATGCACCTAATAAACAGCAGTGTGATTTATATTGCTTTTAATATAAGACACGCATCGGTGTTCAGAGGAGTGATCACCGATGCGTCTCATTGCGTCTTTCGGACCAAGAATTGACATGTTAATTCTTGGTCCGAAAGACGCAGCAGGCGCTCTATAATAAACTATAGGGTGCGATCCTGCTGCAGCCAACACGGATCCAAACATGCTGCTGCGTTTTTGGATGCAATTTTCAGATTCAACACTGATCCAAAATCGGATCCAAAAATGCCGTGTGAACACAACCTAACAATGTTGTTTTTTTAATATTCAATATCACAGTGTTTTCTATAGAAATACAGTAGTTCTTCACGGCTTTGTCGAATGTTTATTTTGATATTGAAAACTTTATTGAAAAATTTTAATAAAAATTTACAGTAAAAAAAAAAGAAAAAGAAATACAGTAGTTCTTAAAATAATAATAGGTTACTAGCAAGTTTTCAAACACAGCAACAAAAGACGAGAATTTTTAGCCAACTTTTTCGATACACAAAACAACTATGAAGTCAAACTACGGCATCGTGCTACACCAGTTAACTACTGCACAAACATCCATAGAAGTGCATGATCTACCGCCTGTGCAGCAATACTACTTGACTGCGTCATTAACCTAACACAAGAGAGCCACCTGCCACAACAGGGTCAGAAATGGCATTAAAGCATTGGCCTAATGAACAAAATTTTGCAGGTCACCCATAAAAAAAACTCAACAAATGTATCCTAACTAGCTGTCCAAAACTTGAAAAACGATGATCCAGCACTTCAGAATAAAAAGTTTTCCATATACGTTATTTAATACATCCCAATAATATATATATATAAAAACATAGTGCTGAGAAATGCACACGCATTTTACGCGTTTCGAGTCCTCCCACAGACTCTCAGATGTAGCTAACGAGCTGTACAGTGACCGGTTTCTAGAGACAAAAGTCTAAATAGTAATTGGGTTTCCAGGGAAAGAAAAAAAAAAAAAAAAAAAGAAGAGACTAAAAATGTTTAAGAGGCATTTGGATTGACATGTCTTTACAGCACCATACCACCCAGCTCATTCTGAATGCTAATAGCCAGAGACTGTTCTGTGAGGGGAATGAGTCCGGCCTTAGGCAGAATCCTGGGTGTTCTAGTGGCTTAAAGGCCATTTCTCGTAGTTAAAGATCTAGATGGATACAATTAGACAGTGATAAGGTAATCAGTTACCTACTGACAATCCTGTTGTCATTTCACCCAAACTCGCCTTCAGGAAATACAGAATGTGTCCAGACATTTTTAAAATAAGCTCATGGTGCAGAACGAAAGCTCCGAGATTTAACTTGTAAGACAAATATGAGCCCTTCTGGCATAGTTAAGATGCCTCGGATCAGGGATATGCTAACCTAAAGATCTATACACAAATTCCTCCACCGGCCACTGGAAAGGAGACAAAACAAATGGTGAGGGCAGAAGTTTATCACCGAGCAGTATGTTATGATTTACAGTTTTGGTCTGCTGACAATGTATACCGCAGAAAAAGCCTATAAACGTATGTTATATTTAACCGCTATCATGACAAGAGTGAGGCGGATCCAGGGAGAAACCCAAGAGCTGAGCTGAATAATTGTGGACTGCGTTTTAATGTCACATTCCAGAGGGATAAAGAAAAAACAAGTTTTAGTTTTCCATCTTATTCCCTGTTTCCAGCGGCGGATGGCACTGGCTGGCATCCTCCATCTCAAGTAGAACACTTCCCGTGGTCTTGCCATGTGGAGATGCTGGTCCCGTTCATCCCGCGCTGTGAAGCGCACATCCGTGTCGCGCTCTGGAGTTAATTATCATCCTGGAATGTGCAGCCGCCTTGTGGCTTTCTCCTATGAGTTCCTTTAAAACACAGATACTGGGTTTTTATTTTCGTGTGTTACACAATACCCACTGTGGAATTTAGTGTTTGCACTTTGTTACACTGAAACCATAGACATCCATGTTCTACCAGCGCGAGCCTTATAACAGCAGAACACATTGCCATGATTCAGAAGATCTTCAGCTACTGATTGCAATGGCTTGATTTACTATCGTCTGCAGGAGGTTGGTCTGGGCCGTGCTACATGGATCTTCCCATATGTACCCTAATAACACTTGAGTTACAAATTATAGTTCCACTATGGCAACTTGTCACATAGCAGAGGTCTTGTGACTATTGCCTTATCCATTTATGCTATCTACAGAAATGTTTTTTGTGCAGAACTATACGTTGTCTTTGGCATATATTGCTTTTAATTTATAGAGGGAGGAAGGGATGCCTCCATTTTGGTCTCTTGCACCCCGCCTACCCCTATCAGTGCAGTATGTTTGCAAGGTTGGTACTAAGAATCTCAAAGTTTTTTTTCATGTATTGCCTTATCCATACTCTTGTAAATTTCTCCTGGATTTCCAAATGTTCTTGGCTTTAAAGTTATTTTTATCTTTTGCCTTTTCTTACAGCATATGCCTAAGTGCACCAGTTAGAGTACCTCAGGCTTTGCGGACTAGATAAAGCAGCGGGGCTGGAAGCATGATGAAAGTACATCACGCTGCCAGCCCCGCTCACCCACCCAGCACACAATAAATGGCTCCCTGCCCCGCTGTGGCCTTCAACTGTATGCGTATCAGGAGAGCACACATACAGTTGAAAAGGCTCACTTGTGTGCGGGGCACACTGGGAATCTGCCCGGTAGTGCAGGTTGCCAGTACAGGCCAGGTTCGAGAGAGCACAAGAGAGCCACCTGTGACAATTGCCTTATCCATACTCTTGTAAATTTCTTCTGAATTTCCAAATGTTCCTGGCTTTAAAGTTATTCTTATCTTCTGCCTTTTCTTACAGCATATGCCTAAATGCTCTATAGGTGAGGGTCTCACATTTGTGATCTGATGAGAAACGTATGGAACGAGCTGCATCAAAGTTCATTTTCCCATCTGTTTTTCAGTGTATAATGCGCCTGAATGTATGAAAGTGGTTTTTGTGCGATTATAAATGGAGTCTAAAGTTCCCCGCTCCTTGCCTGTGTCTTAGGCGGATTATGGAACTTAGGCGCATTAGTAATGCCCCCAACGTGTAAAGGCTATAGATAGGCTGGAAATACAAGAAAAATCATTAGAATACCATGTCAGTGATAGAAACTATGGTACTGATCCTGCTTGGTGGCTCTTGCCGTATGTAGAATAAAGGGTGAGAGCAGCAAAAATACATTTCAAATTTAAGGTAGTAAAAATGTAAAAATCTGATCATCATCATAATCAGTGGGTTATTTAATGTAAAATTAGTTTTAGACTATTAATTTGAAATACATTTTATAGGAGATATTTTTATATTTTTGGGATATTATATATTTTTATATGATAACTTTTTTTAATTAAATTTAAATAATTTAATTTTATATAGTTTGATAATTATCAGAAATGACTTTTTATTATTGTACTGCTGTAAGTTGAGAAATATGGGACATTTTGTGCCCTAATGGCAAATCTAGCTCCACTTTGACTCTTCAGGCAGATCACATTGACATAGGTCTGCCTGTCTGAGCAGTAATGCGGCTATTTTTTCCGAACCACATTGATATATGTATCTAATATTACGAGTGTGGTGTGACCCTGCCAGTGGCACCCAGGTTCACATTGTGTTTTTCAGAAATGTTTTTTTGTGCAGAACTATACGTTGCATTTGGCATATATTACTTTTAATTTATGTAGGGAGGAATCGATGCCTCCATTTTGGTCTCTTGCACCCCGCCCACTTCCACAGGTTGTTATATCAGTGCAGTATGCGTGCAGGGTTGGTGCTTTTTTTTTTATTTTTCTCTCTGGATTATGGAGGTCTGTTGACCCAAATGAGAAGTCTGAATTTGACTCAAGTGAGAGGTAAAAACAGAGTAGGACCACCCGCCTTGAGATCCCGTTGGTAGCCGGGGGGTGGCTTACACATTTTTTGATCAAAACATGTGAACTAAGAATCTCAAAGTTTTTTTCATGTATTGCAGATAGCATAAATGCCCCTTAGAACGTCCCCAAAATGCCCCTCACGTTAGGCGCATTAAAAAGTGTTGCGTCTTACGAACAATGCGCCTAACATATTCATTAGGTGCATTAGACATCGTAGCCGCTCACTAACACGCACTTTACGCCAGAAAAGGGTGAAAAACCCAATCATACATGTCTCCCCGGATGTCAATTGACACTTATGTGGCAATTTCCAGCTGATTTATTTGCTGTAAATCTCAGTGAAGAGGTGACCCAAGTTACATGTAGGTCTATAGATGTTGCAGAAAGAGACAAACAAGCAATGCTACTTAGTAAATACAAAGGAGCAGATAAGGGGTTGTGTGTAATTGGATTTTGAAGTGCAACACTAGTGCCCATAAGTCTGTATGAGCGCTGAATACTGACAACAGTAGGAAAGTGTATCTGCAAAACGCTTTGCAAATTGCTCCATTTTCTGATTTTAGATAACTTACTTCATTAGGGAGAGGCACCATGTAGGTGTGTGGAGACTTATTTGCTATGGTTGCTCCACTGAAATTAAAATATATTCAAATAAGCGCAAGGGAAAAAGAGTTAGGACTCTGTGTCGCCTATTGGATGTAGCATTCTTCAAGTCACTTCTGACTCCCTGAACTATGCAGTAAAGACAATACATGGTGCCTCTTCCTAATGAGGAACATTGTCCCTTTTGAGCTATGGCTGGAACCTCTCACCTATCCAACCAGTACCCTACTCTGCACTGATTTGGGGCAAACACCCTAAGACCGCTGTCTGCAGATGAAAATCTGGGTTGACTTTAGTCCCAACCATATTGCAAGGCTTAAAGGGTTGTCTCACTACATTGATTCAGCTCACCTCAGTCCTGTTTTCATGGTTTCATTTTGAATTCAGGGGCGTGTTTACTGACTTCCACTAGGCTGCAGTAGAAGCCAGGTCTGTAGCTATAACAACCAGCATGGGCAGCCTATCAGGAGAGATCAAACAGGTCTGTAGCTATAGGAACCAGTGCTGGCAGCCTATCAGGAGAGATCTAACAGGTCTGTAGCTATAGAAACCAGTGCTGGCAGCCTATCAGGAGAGATCTAACAGGTCTGTAGCTATAGAAACCAGTGCTGGCAGCCTATCAGGAGAGATCACACAGGTCTGTAGCTATAGGAACCAGTGCTGGCAGCCTATCAGGATAGCTCAAACAGGTCTGTAGCTATAGCGAGCTGAGGAGCTGAGGCGGCCCATACAAGAGGGGATATCTAGGAATAGGTAGGACACTGTAAATGGACATATATTGCAAAGTAACTTGTTTTTGCAACATCTTTAACATAAAAAGCAGCAATCCTTGTAGTGAGACAACCCCTTTAAAGGAGTTGTCTTACTACAAGGATTGCTTTTTATGTTAAAGATCTTTAAAAAAAAAAAACTATCACTTTTCAATATATGTCCATTAACAGTGTCCTACCTATTCCTAGATATCCCCTCTTGTATGGGCTGCATCAGCTCCTCAGGTCGCTCTAGCTACAGACCTGTTCTATCCCTCCTGATAGGCTGAAAGCACTGGTTACTATAGCTACAGACCTGTTCTATCCCTCCTGATAGGCTGAAAGCACTGGTTACTATAGCTACAGACCTGTTCTATCCCTCCTGTTGGGCTGAAAGCACTGGTTGCTATGGCTACAGACCTGTTCTATCCCTCCCGATAGGCTGCCAACACTGGTTGCTATAGCTACAGACCTGGCTTTTACTGCAGCCTAGTAGAAGCCAGTAACCACACCACTGAATTCAAAATGAAACCAAGAAAACAGGACTGAGGTGAGATGAATCAATGAAGTGAGACAACCCCTTTAACGAGTCAGAGGTAACTTGAGGAACTATACATCCAATAGGTGACGTGGGGTCTTTGCTCTTTTCCCTTGTGCTTGATTAAATATATTTACTTTAGATTCCAAAATCTGTATTATTCGTTGTCTTTATTGGATCTTTCGATAAAAACAATATTTGTGGTCCTAATATAATCATAGCAATGATTAAGAACTTGTAAGCGATTGCTTGTTTTTGCTGTACCACAACTATTGTTTTTATGGAATGATCCAATAAAGATGAGCTTCAAATGACCGAGTTGATTGCGAAATCGAATACTTCAATTTTTGTATACGTGCTTCCTTGGAGTGGGATCCGTGCAACTGTCATGCATTGAGGGCTGGCGAGCTGGCTATATTCTTATTTTTTTTTCATTATAGATGTATCAGAGTTAAAAAATGATGGCCGTGTGTACATAGCCTTTAAAAGTTCATGTAGCAGATGTTGCCTGAAAGAATGTCTTCTGTCCTTTCATACCTTGAGAAAGCAAGGATGGTTAGGCCTCACTCACACTCCCGTATAGCTCCATCCAAGCTCGGAGCTGAAATATGGTGCCCTGTACTGCACCTCCATATTCCTCTGATTTCAGAAAGAGATTTTTCTGCTGCACTTCCACAGAAAAAAATAAATTGCACCTTTCTCCACCACATGCCACATTACTGAGATGCCCACTCCTAGAGGCAATGCTTATATATGAGAAAACATCTGTAATACAGGGTTTTAAGGAAATAAGCATTAGGTGTATATACCGTATATATTATAATATTAGGTGTTGTACAGACTCTGTGCATATGGCTATTTGTGTCTATAGTTTCTTGTTAGGCTATGTTCACACGGCTTATTCGCGGGGCGTAATTATGCCCCGCAATTATGCCGTGTCGACAGGAGCGGGGGGCCGGCACCTCAGCGGCTCATAGACTTTCAGTACCAGCAGCGCGTATACGCCGCTAGTAATTCACATGTCACTCTTCTCCCCCCCCCCGGCGTATTCGCCGAGCAGGGAGGCCAGATCTTTATCTTTTATATTAAAGGGTTTACCGTATGACTGGATCGCGATTTCCAGCCGTATTCGCTCTTGGTCTTGGAAATTAGGACTGAACTACAGAAGTCATTTAGTAAGCACCGTGTGGCAGCCTTATAGGAGAGCCCAGTATCTGAAATGCAATCATATCTATAATAAAAGGTTGTACTCACTACATTGATTCATCCCATACAGCAGTACTGTTTAACCTGTTTCATTTGAAAGGGCTGTTTCTGGCTTCTACTAGGCTGCACTAGAAGGCAGGTCTGTAGCTATAGCAACCTGTGCTGGCAGCCTATCAGGAGAGCTCAAACAGGTCTGTAGGTATAGCAACCAGTGCTGGCAGTCTATCAGGATAGATGAAACAGGTCTGTAGCTATAGCAACCTGTGCTGGCAGCCTATCAGGAGAGATTGGATAGGTCTGTAGCTATAGCAACCTGTGCTGGCAGCCTATCAGGAGAGCTCAAACAGGTCTGTAGGTATAGCAACCAGTGCTGGCAGCCTATCATGAGAGATCAAACAGGTCTGTAGCTATAGCGACATGAGGAGCTGATGCAGCCCATACAAGAGGGGATATCTAGGAATAGGTAGGACACTGTTAATGGACACATATTGCAAAGTGACTTGTTTTTGCAAGATCTTTAACTTAAAAAGCAGCAATCCCTGTAGTGAGACAACCCCTTTAACTCTTCTTTTAATCAACCAAAAGGGTGCAGTGACTCACGTCGTACTCAAAAAATACAGAAGTTTCTGAAGAGCTTCAAACAGGACCACTAAGTCACATCAGTTGCCACAAGCTCTGTGCAGTAACTAAAACAGTGACTTTCAAGATCACAGATAAACCTTATAATCAATAACCTGGTCAAAAACAACCAAAATTCAGATTTGCAAACATATTTTTCAGAAACAAAGCCAAAGAAAATACAAAAGGTTGAAATCTAAATGACAGCACAATGTTCTTACAAGGACGTCCAATGTTTGGAAAGGAAAACAACTCGACTCGTTTTCATATGTCAAAGCCTTGCACGAGGCACGAAGAAAACAAAACCGCTCTTGTTATTTTGCTTTTTAACTGTAAATAGGTAAAAGTTGATTTACACTAGTAGAAGAAAAAGTGCGCTAAATGACTTTGCTAATCAAGGTAATTTAAGACTTGCTAAGTCATTACACTCAATTTAGTTCTTGACGTGCGGCAAAGTATAGGGTGTAGTCTCCTTTGAACTAGTTGACATAAGTAAATAAGAAATAATTTGAGCCCCTGTAATCTAAAATGATATAACGTTTTTGGTGTCGATTGTACTTTTGTTAAAAGGAACCATTTGAAGAATTTGAATGTGGATTAAAATAAAAGAAAAAACAACTATAATAAAAGAATGTGCTTTACAACCCAGATGTAATTGTTTTCCATAATGGTAGTTGGCAGTCGGATGAGCAGAGCATTAAGTAAACCTGCCCATATACTGCACATCAGCGGTTCTCTACTCCAGCCTTAAATGCACCACATTGTATCTAATCCAAAGAGCAATACCCATATAAACCAATCTTGCTGGACCATATAAGTCTGAGTCCAAATTCTTAACCTTTGTCTCACCCATACACCAAATAGATTGTAAGCTCTCGCGAGCAGGGTCCTCATACCTCGTGTCTCATTTGTAAGTTCTTTTAATGTGTAATGTCTGTATGTACACCCTCTAATTTGTAAAGTGCTGCGGAATATGTTGGCGCTATAGAAATAAAGATTATTATTATTATTATTATCGTTACAATCAACAGGTGCCAGTGTATACAAAAGTTTTTTAATCCAGTTTGTCTGCCCGGATATGTGAATAGACTGGACCAGGGGCGTTGCTAGGGTCCCAAAAGGTCCGGGGCACAGGCCCTCTGCTTTACATTTTGCACAGAAGGGCTGGATTTACACATCATTTTTCACATCCCATGAACAGCGGCATGTATTTTTATGGATTAAAAAAAAACAAGTGTATGTTCTTGTCACCAATTTTCCACTTTTTCTGAATAGACGCTGTACATAACCTCAACAGTACACTGTACAATGACAATCACCACTGACAAATGTGCCTCATTAAAAGATCTCATCTATGTATGACAGTGTATGACCGCTAAATACCTTTCTACCCCTTCTGTACCTCTACTAATCTCCCTATAGGTTGGTAGGTGGAGGCGGGGGTTATGTGGTGATAGGTGAAGGCTGCATTTTGTGTTGGCACCAGATCATATAACACAACAGTTGTGAGGAGGGGCTGTAAAAGTCACAGCTTACTGGCACAATCTGGTTATATAAAAGTGCCCCCTCAGTAGGTAGTATTATAGATGTCCCCAATAGTGAGGAATATAAGTACCCCGTCAGTAGGTAGGTGTATAGGTGCCCCCCCCCTCCCGTAGGTAGGGCTGCAGGTGCCCCTTCAGTAGATATGTATATAGGTGCCTCCTTAGTAGGTAGGTCTAGAGGTGCCCCCTCAGTAGGCAGAGATACAAGTACCCCAGTAGCTAGGGCTATAGGTGCCCCCTTAGTAGGTAGGTATACAGTTGCCTCCTCTGTAGCTAAATAAATTAAAAATAATAATAATATTCATCTCTCCCCACACCCCTATGGACTAGCTCTTTAAAACCGCGTCCACCTGTGTGGCGACATCATGATGCCTGCGTTATGACGCAATTCTAAGTCTGCAAAGCCTAAGTTACAGTACCTCCGACTTTGCGGCCCAGATAAGGCAGAGGGGCTGGGAGCATGATGAAAGTACATCACGCTGCCAACCCCGCTCACCCACCCGGCACACAGTTAATGGCTCCCTGCCCCACTGTGTTCTTCAACTGTATGTGTGTCCAGAGAACAAACATACAGTTGAGAAGACTCATTTGTGTGCAAGACACACCGGGAACCTGCCCGGTAGTGCAGATTGCCAGTACAGGCCAGGTTCGGTACAGCTTGTGCCCCAGATAAAATGGTCTAGCAATGTCCATGGATTGGACAAACCCAATAGTCTAGTTATTGAACTATAGCATTGTAGAGGGATAATTGAATGTATGTTATGAAAGTCTTAATCCAAACATACTGGGGCACATTTATTATGACAACTGCATCAGGATACTGTTGCAATTTGAGACAAAAGGTACTGGCACACATGCTTTACACCATATTTATTATGTGCTTTAGACAGCTTCTAGACACTTCTGAGCCTCATCTGACTCATCTGAAAGAGGCATGGCCATCAGTAAAAGGGCCATGGTTTAGTGTGTAACAGTGTGTGGCAAAAAAAAATCCACAAAAATTTTATTTTTAGCCCACTTGTGGCAAATAGACATATTTATTATAGTGTTGATAAATCTTGCACATGTCTAAACTTTCTATCCTACCTTTACACTAAGTATTAGGCAATTTTGATAAATCTGTCCCTGTGTTTCTTGGCCTCTCACTGTCAATGAGATATCTACTGGTTTATAGACGACCTCCAAGAGAAATAGGACGTAATGTTCATCCCCAAGATCCCTTAACAAGGGACATCCTGTTTATCATAAGCACTAAACAGCTCATTGCTACACCAGATAAAATGCATGGGTGCCTGTCTAAAGATTTCCGATTCTATTTTAATTTAGTACGTCTTTATTTAGTCAATATTTCAAGCTACCTGAAAAGTATTTAATTGTATATTTTATGGTATCAGTGGTTGATACAGTTTGTTGTGTCAGTTTCACATTGAGGAAGCCATACTCAACATAAGCCTAGAAGTGCTTTAGGTCTATGTATGTAGGACTTCTTAAAAGACTCATCGTTCAAGACTGAAATAACTGAAAAGTTTTTTTTGTATTTTTTCCCCTTCTAAAAGTTCATTAGAAAGTGCTCCTAGGTGCCTGTAGCTGAATACAGGATTTCTCACGGCTGCCACTATGTGACCTGCCCTCTGAGCTGCTGCAACACCTAGCATGGTTGTGTCACCCGAAAGTAAATCTCTTTATATGTTCCGCTGGAAAGTTCAAAGTCAGTCTCATAGAAATGTATAGAAAGACAAACTTCCTGTCAGCATCAGAAGAACAGTGTCAGAGTGCAGGTCATGTGACCTAACAGAGACTGTTGCATCAGACAGATATCCTGTATTCAGCTGCTGGTAAGCAAAGTGACTAGCGCTACAGAGTACCTAAAGCAATTTCTAATGACCTAATGGAAAAACAAAACCGGCAGTGGTCCTTTTCAATTATAGTTTATTATCTTAAGGGCTTGTCCCCACGGCACCGGTTATTTGTTGGTTTTTCAGACGGTTTGCGGTTTTGCAAACCGTCTGAAAACCGACGAGCAACGCTCCCCCGTAGACTACAATGGAAAATCTGTGCAGCAGTCCCCACTGCACGAAATTTTCCGCTGGACGGTTTTGTACACTGCTGGCGTAACGAAAAACTTAGAACATGTTCATTCTTCCGCAAGGTTTTCGGGCGGAACATGAACATTTGGGTGTGAAGAGGGAGGGTTTGAATCTGCAAACCGCAGACAAAAGCTGCCCCCGTGTGTGCCAAAAGAAGACAAAATACCAGTCGTCATTTCCGACCGGTATTTGGTCTTTACCTTGTAAACGCACCCTGTGGCGGAGAACAGCATGAACTGCAGTCCCAGAGTTTGGATCTCATGGACCATTCAGGCAATTCCATCATGCTTATCAGACGACACAGATTTTAGGAAGTATGAACTCCGAGACAAATATCACACACGATCTTGTTTTGTCAGTTGTCACCTATTATAAACCATTCAGACTCACATTCTTAGCCGCGTGGAGCAACTAAGCTACAGGAAAGTGAATGGACTTCTAAGGGCTTGTTCACACAGGCGGACATGTATGAAAACTGTCTTGGTCCATAGCAACCAATCAGAGCGCTCCTTTCATGTTTTCAGAGCACTATATGAAATGAAAGGGGAGTTCTGATGGGTTGCTATGGGCAACAAAGAAAGTCTTACACCTTGATAGTTTTCATACACGTGGCCCATGATGTTTTTTGGGTCCGAAAATCGCATCCAAAAACACTGCGTCAATCGGATCCAAAACGTATCCAGCTCGCAGGTGCGTGTTTGGACGTGTTTTGGCTGCAGCAGGATCGCACCTTATAGTTTATAATAGGGCGTCTGCGGCGTCTTTCAGACCAAGAATTGACATGTCAATTCTTAGAACGGATCCGAAAGACGCAATTAAACACACATCGGCGATCACTCGTCTGAACACCGATGCGTGTTTTGTATTGCAAGCAGTGTAAAATCACATTGCTCATTGTTAGATGCGTGACCAGTGAAATAGTCTCCAAAAAAAAGGGAATCTCACAAGAGAACAGAGAGTGACTTCTGATCACTATATTTACTAATTATTGCCAATAGGGCAAATCATATAACGTATCTAACAGTTCTCTATCATTAATAAGCAACACATAAAACTTTAACTTTTGATTATGTATGAAGTAACACTTATAACCACTCTATACAGTATACACTACTAAATATTAAAAACCTGATTTCTAAGCTCACCATTTAACCTTTTCTACTTCTGAAGGAAGGAATAGCTCCTTTTCGATTATCAAGTCTGGTGGAACCCCGCCTACCAACAGGAAAGCCTTATATCTATAGCAAAGTACTAGCTCCAGTAAAGGATCCCAAGCCTCCTACTTGGGCAATCGTCCCTAATCTAATGGACACAAGACAAATAAGGCCCCCTTGTGACACCCTTTGCAGCGGGTAACACTTGTAGACAGAGGTGAGAAATCACAACGTCATGCCTGACCTCCCCAACATGTTTCACCAGCTAACCTGGCTTCATCAGGGGTTAGAGGTCCGTCTAAACCAGTGGTCTCAAACTGCGGCCCTCCAGCTGTTGGGAAACTACAACTCCCATCATGCCCACTGTTATAGATTATATAAATGCACGATGGGAGTTGTAGTTTCCCAACAGCTGGAGGGCCGCAGTTTGAGACCACTGGTCTAGACGGACCAAAACACGCATCAAAGAACATATGTTCATGGACCCAACACGCCGTGTGAACATACCTTAAGGCTAGGTTCACACGGCTTAAATGCAGGGCGTAATTACGCCCCGCAATTACGCCGTGTGGCCGGGGGCGGGGCGGGAGCGGGGGGCCGGCACCTCGCCGGCCCATAGACTTGTCACTTATCTCCCCCCTCGGCGTATTCGCCGAGCAGGGAGAGGAGACGTAATCCATAGTTCTCTATGAGAGCTGTGGATTACCGTAATGCCCGGGACGTATTCCAGCCGTAATTTGCGCACTCCGGCGCATAATTACGGACTGAAATACGTCCCATTTTAAGCCGTGTGAACATGGCCTAAGAATGACAGCTATATATTTGAGCCACTGTCATCTCTGTACCAATGCCAGGACATTCAGAGTGGGTCATGTGGCGGAGGGAGAGAACAAGCACCAGAGAAAGCTCCTACTAGGATCCAGAATCTATCAAATCTGTGATTAAGGATGGACGCATCAATTACCTTTGCTTACTCTTTCACACAGGTAGCATCCAGGCTTCACTAAAGGTTTCCTTAGCACAGTAGCTGCCATTGTTATGTGTACACAGAATAAATATGCATAAACCTGCTTACTACTAAGAGCAATGAATGGGAACTACATGCCGTACAGGCTTCACCATGGAGCTCCTGACAAGCTTTTCATTCAATTTTCAGGGCTCAATAGTAATTACCGGGGCTTAACATGTTGGCTCTGCACTGTATGTACAAGCTGAAATAGCACATACGTTCATTCCCATCTCCTCCTGTCTGATGACCCGTGTGTATACAAGTGAAGTGTGCTATTGACATGTGAAGGCTTTCAGCTATGATGGTTTGGTTTTGTCTCCGTTCTGCAGGAGCATGGACTGTGGAAGGAAATCATGCGTTCCCTTAACATTTTCTAGGAGGACTCAGTCTGACTCTGCACAGCTGTGTGGAGACAGCTCACAAAAATACATATTTGCTAGCACGTTACAAAGTCGGCTCGGAAATTTCACCTGCGTCCTCGGAAAAAATGTTCAAAGGAGAGATGGACACAAATTCCCACGAGAGCTATTATGTAATTAGAATTCTTAAAGAACAGACCTCAAATCCCTCTCTTGTTTGTTTATTGGAAATGAGGTTTGGTGGAAAATATGTTTCATAATGTGATACTGGTCATGTTCCTCCCTATTAAATAGTTTGTTGAATTTCTGAGTGTGGACTTCCAACTATTCCATTTCGAGTTGGAACGGATTTTGTGTTCAGATTTGTGATGTTGTTTTGAATTGTTGTTTTATAAAAAATATTTCTAGAGCAAGTGTTTCCATTGGTTTTATACTAGACGCACTGTCACAGGGTTATGACATTGAAGCCTAATGCCCCCCAAAACCCAAGAGCCTTCATACTCAGGGCTTGTCCCCACGGCACCGGTTACTTATCAAGTTATCAGATGGTTTCAGATCATCTGTAAACCGACAAGCAACGCTCCCCCATAGACTTATATGGAAAATCTTTGCAGCAGTCCTTTTACACCGCCGGTGTTACGAAAAAACTTGGAACATGTTCATTCTTCCACCTGGTTTTCGAGCGGAACATGAACATGTGGGTGCGAAGGGGGAGGGCTGAATCCGCAAATTGCAGAGAAAAGCCGTCCCCTGCGTGCCAAAAACAGACCAAATATTGCTTTGGATTTCCCGACCAGTATTTGGTCTGTGCCATGTAAACACAGCCTAAGGCCATGTTCACACGGCAATGTTTGGGACTTATTTCAGCCCGTAATTCGCGCCGTACTGCGCTCAAATACGGGCGAAAAACGGCCCATTCATTACGGTAATCCACAGTTCTCATAGAGAACTAAGGATTACGTCTCCTCTCCCCGCTTGCACAATACGCCGAGCGGGGAGATAAGTGACATGTCAATTATTCACGGCGTATACGCACCGAAAATAATGAATGTCTATGGGGCCGGCAAAGTGCTGAAACCCCCCCCCCTCGCTCCCGAGCACACGGCGTAATTGCGGGCGAAATACGTCCCACAATTACACCATGAATAAGCCGTGTGAACATACCCTTAGGCCATGTTCACACAGCTTAAAATGGGCCGTATTTCAGACCATAATTACGCGCCGGAGTGCGCAAATTACGGCTGAAATACGTCCCAGGCATTACGGTAATCCACAGCTCTCATAGAGAACTATGGATTACGTCTCCTCTCCCTGCTCGGTGAATCCACCGCGGGGGGAGATAAGTGACATGTGAATTACTAGCGGCGTACACACGCAGCTGGTAATGCAAGTCTATGGGCCGGCGAAGTGCCGGCCCCCCCGCTCCCGTCCACACGGCCTAATTGCGGGGCGTAATTACGCCCTGCATTTAAGCCGTGTGAACCTAGCCTTATAGTGAGGCTAAAATATATACTGATGTTGGCTGGAGCCAGAGCATGAGATGGGAGTGTGGTCAATTACATGGACATGAGATAGAACCAGGCAGACAATCTGAAGGACAAGACAGGAGGAAGGATCTGGATCTGAATCACTCACAGTAAACAGCAAATATGCAGGAATGTACCTGGAACACCAGGCAAAGCGTGGCAGGTGATACTCCTGACGGCATAATTGGGTGCCAGTTCCCTTAGCAAACTACTGCTACTATACAGCCAGAGAACGAGGCCATGGCAGAAAATGTGCTCACAGCAACAGAGACCACTTGCTGAGAGGCAACACATGAACTGGGCGAAGATACCAAAAATCATCACACAGCGGGCGGGGGGCTTGTGTATTATGTGCTACAATGTGATCCCACATCAAGAGGAAGGGAAGTGTCTGCAATGTGGAGCACTGGGCACTAATTTACAAACTTTCTACTTAGTCACCCTGATAGGGTCTAAATTATATGAAACAACTCAGTGCATCTCTTAAAAGGTCCAGGGACACCATAACCCATCCAACATGAAGATCCCTGGGCTTCTTTCTAAAGTTTTACAATGTACTTGGCCTGTGGGAAAGTTGTAGCAGAGGTGAAAGTGCCCGAAGGAAGCCGATAATGACGAGTCCTCCCCTCCTGTAGAGCAGAGCTGAAGTCATCAAAGCTGTATTTTTTTATTTTTTTTTTTACACTCTTAGCTGCGTCTGTACAGGTAAAGTCAAGACACATACACATCACTGATGTGCTGAGAAGACTGAAGGGGGACCAGGACAGATTGGGCTTGATGCTTACATACAAATGAGGAGAGAAAATACATGTCGTGTGGTTTTTTTAGTGTCGGGTTCAAAGACAAATAAGGAGAGTGCATTGGTTCTTGTGCACAATGCTGACATTTATTGTGTGCGATGACTCTTCAGGAGAAAGCCCTAAGTTGACACAACGTAATTGCGCTACAATACGCTCAAAACGTGCCCCACAATTACGGTAATTCATAGCTTTCAGAGAGCTGCGATTCGCGTCCGAAGTGATATGTTACTTCTTCCCGGTGTTTATGCGTCAGGGATAATAGAAGTGAATGGGGCTGCCAGGCCCCCCAGATAGCGCATACTTCTAAGCCTATGTTCACGCAGCATAATTGCATCACGCATTTTGCCGCGTTTTTGCGCTTTAATACGGGCGAGATGCGCGGCGAAATTACGGTAATTCACAGCTCTCATAGAGAGCTATGGAATATGCCTTGTCCCCCCGCGCGTACAATACGATCGTATTGTACAAGCAGAGAGAAGCGACATGTCACTTATTTGCGGCGATTACGTGCTGCGAGTAATGCTTGTCTATGGGGCCGGTGGGCTGCCAGCCACCCCTCGCTTTGGGAGTACAAACTCCCGAGACACCCAATGTATTGTGGCGCGTACTGTACGCGCCGCAATACATCATATGACCTTACCCTAAATCACCTGGTGCACACCGCTGTACACCGTGTGAACACACCCTTATACACCTTGCCAGGTCACGTCCCACTTTATGCTTCTCCATGAGCTGTGATGAAGAAGGGGAGCTGGCTCAGCTATTAAACTGAGCCACCCAACCAGCCTCTGGAAGGACACTACTATCCTCCTGCTGCCACAGAGATAATAAGAATTTGTTTATAATAATTTTTATTTATATAGCGCCAACATATTCCGCAGCACTTTACAATTTAGAGGGTATAAGTACAGACATTACACATTAAAAGAACCTACAAATGAGATACAAGGTGTGAGGACCCTGCTCGCGAGAGCTTACAATCTATTAGGGTGTATGGGGGAGACGAAGGGATAAGAAGAGATGAGGGGAGCTGCATTTCTGGGATTGTTCCAAAACTGGACGGGAACTATTTTCCATTTCTGTTTCAGAAGGTAAGGGCACTGGCAGTAACTAAGGATTGCCATTGAGCAGCCATTTACTGAATGTATGGATACATCCACATGGCATACGTTTTTCTGTCGAATTTTGCGGATTTGGAAACAGTCTAAAAACTGACAACCCTTTTAATACATTCCCATGCGCTGCCTATGTTGATCAGTTTTTCGTTCAGTGCAACATATGCCGTATATAAAACCTAGGGCAAAGCATAAAACACATGCACCAGTGGGTATACCCCTCGGGGACTTGCTGGAGGTTTACTATTATACTTTAACATTCAGCTAACTCAAGTAACAACTAAGGTTGATACAAGCCTACATTAAACCCCATCCACGTACCCTACAATTGTCAAAAAATGAATGATTCCATCTAAACAACATCTGTCCGTGTGTCCTATTATAACAAACTGATAGAGTCATAGAGGGAAATCTATCATGAGCCAGTACTAAGAACAGGTTAAAAAAAAAAAAAAAAAGCCAGGCTGCTTCCTAGCAGGTTATCTATGGCCATACATTGCTGCATATAAGCATCCATGTAACCCTCTAGACACCATGTAACCTAGAAACTGTAACTCTAGACCATGTACCTACCATGACTTAGAACCAGTAACCCTTGACAATGTAATCATCATGTAACCAATCACGGTAGATGAAAGGAGCTGGCTCCCCAGTGATCATCCAATCAGGAGACTGGCTTCATTCTGATCGGAAGCTCTCCTGCTGGGACGGCCCCTTCTATTATATCCCTTTCCTTACAATGTTCATAGTTTGTGACAATGGGTGAATGATAGATTCTGATACAACTGTATCTTGTTATTTTTACAGGTTTCTCTGTCCTTTTCATGCTACAGAAAATATCCATTACCCAGGACACCTGCGCCCTTTGAAGGTTATATGAAAGCCACGCCAGGTGAGGAAACCTGTTGGCTCCGTGCCAGCCAAACAAATCTCCTTATCTTGTTGGTAAATGATACTTTAAAGGTTGCAGGTTTGTTGGGACTTGTTTTGGCTCAGCAAGGTCATCATTATGTGCAGTTCTGTGAACGCCTCTCACTGTTCCTGCACATCAGACAGGTTATAAATATTCTGAAGCCGTGAACAGGACAAGGTGGCGAGTGAGGAGCGGGCCCCAGTAGTGAGCCGCTCGTGTCTGCAGGAGACGGGTCCCTTTGTGCACTCGTTCACGGGTTTCGGATGCTCGCTGCCATCATAGTGGATGGACTTTTTACATGCAAAAAGTTTTTTTGTTCACAAGAGCTCCCAGGTTTCGTGACTTCATCTAGTGGGGGCTACGTTAGGTTTTCAAGCTGAACACGTAGTAAAGGTGCTTTAATGAAAATGGATTACTTACCAATAGACCTTTATTAAATTGGACCCTGGTCCCCCACCGCAGCCCTCTGGTAATAGCCCCTGGCAGTATATGAACAATAATGCATTCATTGTCAATTATATGACCCAGTCAAGGTGTAAGGAGACGTCTACAGGGATGGTCCGAAAACAGTCTGAAAAACCGACTGAAAACCCTTAGGGCTCGTCCCCACGGCACGGGTTTTCAGCCGGTTTGTGGTTTTTCAGACCGCCTGAAAAACCGGCTGAAAATTAGCACAATTGTGCTCTATGGAAAACCCGTGCAGCGGTCCCCACAGTCCCCACTGCAAGGGTTTTCCGCCCGGCGGTTTTGTTGCCGGCGGACCGGCGACAAAACATTGAACATGCACAATCTTCCTTCGGTTTCCGGACGGAAGATGTGCTTCTCAATGGGAGGGGGGAGGGCTCATCGCGGAGAAAAGCCGTCCCCCCCGCGGCCGTGGGGACGGGCGCAAAACAGGACAAATACCGGCCGGCAAACCGGCCGGTATTTGTCCTGTGCTGTGTGAACGGCCCCTTAGGGCTCGTCCCCACGGCACCGGTTATTGGTCGGTTTTTCAGACGGCTTGTGGTTTTACAAATTGTCTGAAAAGCGACAAGCAACGCTCCCCCATAGACTTCAATAGAAAATCCGTGCAGCAGCCCCCACTGAACGGCGGTCCGAAAAGCGTAGAACATGTTCATTCCTCTGCCCGGTTTTCGAGCAGAACATGAACATGTGGGTGCGAAGGGGGAGGTCTGAACCCACAAAAGCCGCACCCCTGTGCGCCGGAAAACCGGAAATCTGACCGGTATTTGGCCCTTGCCGTGTAAACGCGCCCTTAGGCTACGTCTGCACAGTAAATGTTAAAATCCCGACCCAATGGACCGCGGTTTATGGCGCAGATTTGTGCTAAAATTGCAGTCAGCTTTGGGATTTACCGTCAGCCCTGTACGGCAAATCTGGCGGCATATCCAACATGTTTTAAATCCACCGGCTTTTAAAACCGATCATAAAAAATCTGTGCTGTGTAGACTACAGCACAGATTTTTTTTATTGCTGTCTTTGCAGCACATCTAATAGATCTGTGATGTACCCAAAGGTTCTTTTCTGGCATAGATTTTACAAGGACTGAGCATTTCTTAACAATTGCTACCCATGGTTAAAGGGGTGTTACCACCATAGACTTTGATGACATTCTTATAGGATATGCCATCCAAGCTCGACAGGTAATGGGTCCCATCTCTGGGACATGCAACTATTTTGAGAACGGATCCCCGAAAGTGTCAGCTCAGAACAGAGAGCCGGTCCCTGCTGCCGTATGACTCTGTATTCTGTCCTATGGAAGAGAACAGAATGGAGAGTCGTGCACTATTGGCTCTTCATTTTGAGCCAATACTTTCAGGACCTGTTCCCGAGAGAGGTGCACGTCCCAGGGTGGGATCCATTACCTATAAGGAATGGATGGCATAACCTATAGCTATGCCATCAAAGTCTATGGGGGTAACACCCTTTAGGCCCGGGGTAGTATGGTAGGGGTGTACTAGGGATTGTGGTAGTCCTATAGTGATATATTGTTAGAGAAGAACAAACAACGACACCCCCCATATAACAGCAATAAGAGGAGGAGGGCGGCTACTATCATGGGGTAAATCAGCATAAATTAAAATATTATAGAGACAACCACATCTGAGAAGAAGATGATGCACATCTACAATATCATAACACCATATGGCAAAATGTATTGTAATCAGACACCCAAAAAACAATTACAATTGTTAAGGCCAAATCCATCCACAACCAAAAGGTGCAGACCCTAAGGGTATGTTCACACGGGGTAATTTTGGAGTGCATTTTGCGCCGAATTTGCGCTCTAATACGAGCGATATGCGCGCCAAAATTACGGTAATCCATAGCTGTCATAGAGAACTATGGACTACGCCTCCTCTCCCCGCTCGTACAATATGATCGTATTGTAGGCGCGGGGAGATAAGTGACATGTCAATTACTTGCGGCGAATACAAGCCGCGAGTAATGAATGTCAATGGGGCCGGCGGCCTGCCAGCCCCCCCCGCGCTGCGGGAGTATACGTGTCTTAGCGCGAGCTCCCAAAACACACGATGTACTGGGGCGCGTACTGTACGTGCAACAGTACGTCGTGTGAACATACCCTAACCCCTAAACCAGGGGTGTCAAACTGCCGTCCCTCCAGCTGTTGGGAAACTACAACTCCCATCATGCCCACTGTTATAGATTATACAAATGCATGATGGGAGTTGTAGTTTCCCAACAGCTGGAGGGACGGCAGTTTGACACCTGTGCCCTAAACTATAGCCTCCTCCGAGGTAAGTAGCCATGCTGGAGCACATGCCACACTGGTAATACAAGACCATTAAAATTAAACTTGCTGAAGTGATCTCTGCACCTGGTAAGACAGTCCCGCTAGATTTCCGATACAGTTCAGTATTTCCGCGCAGCTGGAGGTTTTTCTGATATCAAGTATTTGGAACACGTAGGCTACATCTCCACAGCAATCTTAAAATGGTGTCCAAAATCCGATGGCATTTTAACATTGCTGGACCGCGGTTTTTGGCGCAGATTTGCACTACAAAACCGCAGTTGGTTTTCAGATTTGCCATTGAATGTCCGGGAATCCGACAGCAATCTTGTGGAAGATCTAACAGGTTTGAAAATCTGCCGTATTTTCAAACTGACCCAAATAAATCCGTATTGTGTAGACTATAGCACAGAATTTTCATTGAGGTCTACACAGCGCTGGGTACAGTGGGATTTTTGGCGGATTCTAGATACTGAATCTGCCGAGAATCTATCACTGTGTATACAAAGCCTTACTAGGTTTTAATAGTTGAAGTAAGTTATTGTAAAATACGAGGGCCCAATTGACAGACTGTGTAAACGTAAGGGTATGTTCACACGGCTTAATTGAGGGGCGTATGTGCTGATCGCCGCATAACCACACGAGGCGGGGGTGGGGAGGGGAGTGGGGGCGGCAGCCCGCCGGCCCCATTGATATTCATTACTCGCGGTATGTTTTCGCCGAAAGTAATTGACATGTCAATACGATCGTATTGTGCGCCCGGGGAGAGGAGGCGTAATCCATAGTTCTTTACGAGAGCTATGGATTACCGTAATGATTGGGGCGCATTTCGCCCATATTAGAGCACAGTACACTCTCAACATGTGTCGAAATGCGCCCCCAAAATAAGCCGTGTGAACATACCCTAATACGATCGTATTGTACGTGCAGGGAGATGACACGTAATCCATAGTTCTCTTTTAGAGCTATGAATTAATGTATTTGCGGCGCGCGTTTCCCCCCTGTATTAGAGCACAAATACGCAGCAAAATAAGCCGTGTGAACGTACCCCAATCATGTATTGTAATATATAGATCAGGTCATGAAATAACCTAAGCACATTTCAGCTGATAATTAGCTGCAAAAAACCCCTCAAACACCTCAGACGTAGAGAAATGAGCCTGTCATATGTGATTAAAAACCATTTTTGCTGTGGGTTGATCGATGGGAATAGGGGCTGCGGCTCTGTGCTGCTCCTCGGGCTGTTCGCCTGCGTCCCTTTGTACAGAATGTTTCATTATATTGTCACAGTGGATACAGTTCAGCTTTTTAGTTTTGAACTTAAATTGAAAATCAGAAGGTTAAACCAAACTGTTAACTGTGTCTCTTCAGAACTGACACTTAATACAGGATATAAATCACTGTGGGGGCCTGTTATTCTTTCAGGAATGCAATTACATAGGTTCAAATAAAACATGAAAGAAAGCTACAAGTTTTAAAATGTACTACGTTCTCGAAAGCAGGCAAGAAGGAATGTCAAGCAGTTAAACTATGCTAACATCCACATGTGGTACATGAGAGGATTAGAGGAGCAGGTTTCTGCTACTTAATGACCGGGTCCTGGGCAGTCTAGGTGCTCTCTGTACCTGCAAGTGCTGTCCTCAGTGGAGACCGAATCCTCAACAATGATTTGGATATGTCTAAAAAAAAATGTCGTATTTCCACTGACTGTAAAGAGTGTGGATTGGGTGACTGAGTACCCGGAGCCCCTGAGCTAGGACTGGTGAAGCTACTGGAGAAGTTCAGCTGATCTCAGCCACTTGTCCATTAACCCAAAATGCTCAGTGCATCCCAGGTTCACTTACATTAGTGGTGTGAACACAGCTCATATAAACAGCTGGTGAATGCTCTATTGGAGGCACAGGTTAGGAGGTATACCCCCAATGGAAAGTTGTGACTTTTTGACATATAGTACCTTGTTTCCCTGAAAATAAGGCAGCGTCTTACATTAATTTTTGCGCCTAAAGACGAGCGAAGACTTATTTTTAGGGGATGTTTTTTTTTCTATGAACAATAATTCACATTTATTGTTGAACAAAACATCCCACCTGTATTAATATACTGTAGTGATTTCATCACAAACATCAGCAGAAGCAGCCAAACTCTGGATTGTATAAAAAAATGCACTAGGTCTTATTTTCGGGGAAACAGGGTAGGATATGACAATAAGCTACCACTCCCCCGCCTTCTTCCCCCCCACTCATTTGGCACATACTGGATCAATGAGGCCCTTCTGAGGCGTTACTTTTATACACATTTTGCAATAGGCGATTTCATGAAGGAACATCTGGTAACAGGTCGGCTCATAGTGAGCCACAAGCCGACCGGGTTACAGAATGAGGAAGGAGGCGCTTGTGGCTGACCCTACCATTCATGTCTATGGGAGTTCTGCATATAGCTGAGCACACTCACTCAGGTATATTTGGAACTCCGTTAGAAATGAGTGGGGAGGACGGCCGCAAGTGCCGCTCTTCTCATTGTGTAACACGGTTGGCTCGTAGCATCCTTGGCGGGAACACCTGTTTAAACTTATTTCTATCAATTACTCAACTCAAGTGCATCTGATTTTTGAAAAAGTTAATTTTATTCAAGTCTTCTTGCTAAAAAGGTTATTCAATACAGCCCTGAAGAAATGTCAACTACCTAAAACCTTTCCCTATATGACTTCAAGTAATTAAAGTGCAATCAACAATTGTAACACTATGGGCCACATGTATGAAAACCGTCTATGTCTAAAACTCACTATGTTGCCCCTACCAACCAATCAGATTGCCCCTTTCATGTCATATAGTGCTCTGGAAAAATGAGAGGGGTGCTCTGATTGGTTGCCATGGTCAACAAAGTGAGTTTTAGACAGTCAGTTTTCATCCATGGGGCCCTATGTTTCAGCTGTGACCCTATAATTTCTAAATAGAACCCAAAATATTACAATGTATCAATGTGGCAGCTACAGCTTGCAAGACTGTAAGGGCATGTTCACACGACGGGTTTGGCCGCGGGTCCCGACACGAGTTTGCAGCGCGGGCGCTGGGCGTGGTTGTGACGCAAGTGGGCGTGGTGTGGCGCGCGGCTTGCGGCGAGGGTTTGCCCCCATGCAAATTAGTAGGCAGGGGTAAAAACCCCGGGGCCCCCCGCTAAAGACTCCCTTTTCAAAATTGCAGGAGAGTTCTCAAACACGGCGCAAGGCCGCGGGTGTAAATTTTTTAACGGTTTCATGGGAAAACCCCATGTTAAAAAACTGGGGCGTTTGGCCGTGGTTTTGGCCGCGGAAACCGTGTGGAAAACCCCGGCCAAAAAAACCACGGCCAAACCCGTCTTTGTGAACGGGCAAAGCCTAGGTTACACTGCATGGCAATAAAGGCCGGAAAGGGGGGTTTTTTTTAACGATGCAGGGACTGCGGTTTTTGTCACGTTTTGCAAAAAAAAAAAACGCAGTCATTTCCTTTTTTTTTTTTTTTTTACTTCGGCCATAAATTGTTTGTATGGGAAACGCCGGAAAAAAAAACGCGGCTTATTAAAACTTTTTAAAATACGCGGGCCCCCAGAAAGACGGTGGAAAAAAGCGACCTGTGGGACTGCAGCTTCTTCTCTTTTCAGTCTATGGGGCTGCAAAAAACGATGTTTTTTTTTGGGGCTTTTAAAAAAATAAAAATGCTGAAAAAAGGATGTAAAGCCGTGCAGTGGAGAACCAAACCTAAGAGCACATCCAGGCGGTCAAATTATATCGGGTTTCTGTTGAAAATGGTTAGACAAGTGGAATTAGGCGGATTTAGTTGGAAAATCCCATTAATTTTACGGGTTTTGGACGCGGTCCCGACGGGAAAAAGGAAAACGTTCGAAAATTTTTTTTATTCCCTTTAAAAAAAATACGCATTGTTTTTAATTACAAGGCGTGTTTTTATTGAGTCAATGGGGGACATTTCCTTTTGGTTTTTGACGAGTATTCGTTGGATTCGGTGGATTCGATTGCAAAAATGTTGTGTGGAGGAGCCCAAGGGACCAAAACTGACACAGCGCTCCAAATGTGTCCCCACAGAAATGGTGCCTCAGGGGGCTAGGGGGTATGGAACCAGATGACGCCCTATTTTTTTACTTCTGTGTTGGACTGTAAGCCTTTGGACGAGTCTTTGTACTGTTTTCTGACCTGTCATTTTGGGCACTGTATGAAACTGATAGGTAAAGACTTTTTTGTTGCCTATAGCAACCCGAGTTCCCAT
>JAODAL010009870.1:0-108214 GCA_025379985.1 Phyllomedusa bahiana
CAGCACTGCATTTGGAATTTTTGTTATTTGGTCGGGTTTGCCCCGCAGCTGCACTGGGGGGGTTGATCGGGGAGTGGAGGAGTGGTTTTGGGGCGTAATCCCCGCTAGCTTATTAAGACTGGTTTGTGTTCAGGTAAATTGTTTGTTTTGGGTATGTAACGGGTTTCCCGGCCAATTTTTTGGAGGACGTGTTTTCTTCGGGGGGGGGGGAAGGTGTCCCCCTTTACGGATCCCCAAAAAAAGGGGGGTGCCCGGGAAATCCCCAAAATTGAAACCCCGATCCATTAGGGGGGATTTTTCACTTTTCCCCCACCCAGAGTTTGGGAAACCAGCCTGCAGGGGAAAAAGGAAAAGGGTCCCCGAGGGTAGTTTTGTGGGTAGAAGTTGGGATTCCCCCGTGAGAGGGGGTGTATTTCCCTACAAGGAAAGCCAAAGGGAAACCCAGAGCACCCATTTCCCTTTGGGCCCACAGTGACTTCGGGAGCGGGGGAAAAAACTGGGAAAAATACTTGGTGTTACAAGTAGCAGGGGGAATTGCCAAAAAATCGGGGGTTCAAAAAAGGAAAGGATTTCAATGGTGCAGAAGCCGGGGTTTCCCTAAAAGGGACCCGCACGCCTGTTTTTGGGAAGGGATCGCTGATCCAGAATTTTTTTTTGGGAAATACAGAACCCAAGGAAAATTTTTCGGAGGGTGAAACCCGCAGCAGGTAAGCTAACCCCCACTACAGCAGGGGAAATAAAACTCTCTTCAACAGTGGGGCAGAAATCCTTTTCCCGGACTGTGAAAAACCTTTTCAATGCAATTTTTTGCAGAGTTGTAAATTGCAAGTTTTGGGTTTAACCTGTGGATGTGTTTGTTTTTTGCCCCCTTCACCCGGCACCATTGCCTGGGGGAGTAGCCCTATTTGGGGGGGGGGGTTAATCCCCGGGGCACAAAATTACCCCATTTATTTTCCAGGGATTCTATTAGTCCCGGGCCCAAAACTCGGGCCCGAAAACCCCCAAAGGGGGTCAAAAAACTTTTTCAAAAAAATCAATTTTTTGCGAGCTGCCCCCCAACCTGGCTGGTCCTACCCACCCCCGGGGGGACCCGTGTACAACTACTGAGGCCCGGGAAAGGGGCCCAGAAAAAGTACACTTAGAAAATAAAAGGGGAAATTTTGCACGTTGAATATTTTTTTAAAATTTTACATAAATGGTAATGCGAAAAATTACCCAAATACGTAAAGAGTGTGCTACTTTTTTTGAAAAATTTTTTCTGGCTGCAAAAATTTTTCCCCCTATTTTTTCTAAGGTTTTTTAAAAATGGAAAAATGGAAAAAGTGAATGTGACTTTTTTTATTGACCCTAAAAAATTGCAATAAAATTAATGTATTTTAAAATACATATTGTTGGGGAAACCTTAGTTATTTTTTTTTGGGAAATCAAGGAAAAAAAAGGGGAATTTTTAAAAATTACGTATTGTTAAATACATATGAAACCAAAAATTCTTTTGGGGCCTTGACACCATAATGTCAATGCTCCGGGGACCCCACTTCCAGCATCTATAATTCTTAACCCTAGACATAGATTTTAGGGCCCTATTACAGAAGCGGAAAAAGGGATTTTTAATTATATAAATTACATAATGTCTTCTTTTCCAGGGCATCAAAAGGGCTGAATGCTGGGATTGGAGGACCCTGGTTTTATTTTTTGATCTGCTGCTTACCCCAGGAGGCAGGGGCTGCAAACCCTTGTTTGCTGGGTCCCCTGTTCGGGGGCTGGTCAAAAATTAAGTGTTGTATAGAGAGGGGCCAAATTTTTCTAAAAAAATTCGGTTCGGTACTTGCCAAATTTTTCCCGACAAAAATTTTTTTTCGGGCCCGAATTACTTGGGCCCAAAATCACTTTTAAAAAAAACAGCTTTTTTCCAGGCCCCCAGAGCCTTGCGGGGTTCCCTGTTGAACGTTGTGCCATGTTAAAATTATGCAGAGGGCGCTTGGTTTGGTCTTCATACAAATGTTGTGTTTTAGTTGACACCACAGGGCTCCCCCGCTCTTAGAATCGCTTCAAATAAAATTTCCCTGGGTTTAAGGGGAAAAAAAATGCCCAAAAAAAATAAGCGGGAATTTTTCCCGTAAAGCCCCTTGCTAGCGGAAAAAGGGGAAAAAAAAAACAAGCTGAGAGTCGGGGGGGCAAATTATTTGATTGAGTGGGGATTTGACGGCGGGGGCACCAAGCAGTTGGGTCGGAGTGGCAAAATTGAATTTGGGGGGCGGACCAAAAAAGTATTAGGCCCGGAGTGGCACTGTTCAGTGTGGGGGCCCGGGCCCCGGGCAGCAGTATGGGTCAGCATTGGCACAATGACTTTTATGGAGGGGAAAACAGTATTGGCCCACAGGGTGGCAAATGATACGTGTGGGGTCAGGGGCGGCAGCAGAATGAGGTCGCGTGGCAAAATGACATTAGGGGGGGGCCCCCCCAAAAACAGTTTACCCAAGAGGGGAAAATGATCCCATTTGTGGAGGTAGGGCCGGGGCAGCAGTATGAGGTCGGGAACAGGGGGCCAATGTTTATGGGGCGGCCAAAACAGATTGGGGCCACAGGTGGCAAAATGTTTCAGTGGGGGAGGTCACGGGGGGCAGCAGTATGAGGTCGACAGGGGGCACAATGTTTTTTAGGGGAGGGGAAAAAAAAAAAAAGTTTTTGGGGCACAGAGTGGCACAATCACATTTGGGGGAGGTACGGGGGGCAGCGTATGAGGTCAGCCCGGGGGCACAAGGGATTTGGAGGGGGAAAAAACAGTATTGGGCCCACAGAGGGGGCCCCAATGTTTACAGTGGGGGAGGTCCGGCGGGCACCCGTATGGGGGTTCGGGACAGTGGCACAATGAAACTTTTTGGGAGGGGAAAAAACGGAGTGGGCCCACAGTGTGGAGGGAGGGCAGCCCCCGGCGCAGAGGGAGGTCAGACAGTGGCCAATGAACAGTGTGGGGGAAAGAAGGAGTCCAGCACCCGCATGAGGCAGAGAGGGGACAATGACATTCTGAGGGGGCCCAAAATAGTATTGGGCCAAGGGGGAAAAATGACGGGAGAGCGGGGTCCCCGGCGGGGCAGCTTTGGGGTTTGGGGAAGTGGCCCCAATGACAGGGGGAGGGGAGGTGATGACAGGAGAAAACGATGAGGTCAAGAGTGGCACAATGACATTTGCAGGTTGGCAAAATGTATTGGGCCACAGAGGGGGCCAAAGACTGAGAGCGGAGGTCAGGGCGGAAAGGCATAAAGGTCAGGAGTGGCACAAGGGACGAGAGTGGAGGTGAGGGGCCAGGAGCAACAGCATGAGGTCTGGGGGAAAATAAATTTGCAGGGGGAAAAAATTGTATTGGGCCCAAAAGAGGGCACAATGACTGGAGCGGGGGGCCCCGGCGGCAGCGCATGGGGTTTGGGCAGTGGCACAATGAAGAGAGTGGAGGTAAATGAGGAGAACGCATGGGGGTCAGAGAGTGGCACAAGGGGACTTTCGCGGGGGCCCAAAATAGTATTTGGGCCCACAGGCGGAAAAATTGCCCTGAGTGGGGGAGGCCCGGGGTGGCGGCCCGCATGGGTCAGGCGGGGGCACAATGCGAGAGTGGGGGGTGATGACAGGAGCAACAGATGGGGGGGCATGAGAGGGCCAATGACATTTGAGGGGGAAAAATAGTATTAGGACGAGCGGAAAATTGATGAGGCGGGGGGTCACGGGGCAGCAGCTGGGTGGGCCCCAAGTGGAAATGACAGAGAGTGGAGGTGATGACAGGGAAACAGCATGAGGTAGAGAGGGGGCCCAAAATTTACATTCTGCAGGGGGAAAAAATTAGTTTGGGCCCAAGAGGGCCCCCCAATGACTGGAGCGGGGTAAAGGGGGGCCCAGCAGCATGAGGTCAGGGGGGAAAACCAATGACGGAGAGTGGGGGGTGATGACGGAAAGCAACAGCATGAGGTCAGAGAGGGGAAAGGGACATTTGCAGGGGGGAAAAAAATAGATTGGGCCACGGGAGCGGCCAAATGATGAAGCGGAGGGTCACGGCGGGAGCAGCTTGGGGGTTAGGCAGTGGCAAAAGGGCCCGAGAGTGGGTGATGCAGGGGAAAAAAAGGGCATGAGGTCAGAGAGGGGGCACAATGACTTTTGGAGGGGGCAAAAAAGTACCGGGCCCGAGGGGGGCACAAGACACGGGGTGGATGTCAGGGAAACCCGGCAAAAGAGCAGCGCATGAGAAAAATTAGAGTGGACAATGACGGAGTGTTGAGGTGGGTGGAAATCCACCCCTGGTAAAGCAGTGGTAGGCAGATGGAAAAAAACTACCCAGATGTGGGGCCCTTTAGGCGGGTGGCGGCATCGGGAAATATTTGGCTGGGGCAGGTAGTTTAAACCCCAGACGGGACGTTTAAGGGCCCTTTGGGTTTGTGTGGAAACCCCGGGGCCCAAACCCACGCCTGTTTAAATTTGAAAAAAGGTCATTGTTAAATTTTTCCCGGGGGAAACCAAGCGGGTTCTTTGGGGGGAAAACGATGGCCCCCGCCCCCATTAAAACCCCCCGCTCTGATCCCACACACTGGGGGCAGGACAGTTTTCCCCACGCAAACGAAAAGTTGGGGACACATCCTTTTTTGGTGCCGGGAGTCTGGGATTTTTAAAATTGGGGTTTGGGCAGAGTGCTGTAAAAGTGGGCCCCAAAACTGTTGGTTGGGGAAATTGCTCTGTCCTGCGGGTGCGGCGGGCTGTGGTGACTCCCCTTTCCTCATAGGGGGGTAAAAGGAAGCGCTCATTAGTGACTAAAAGGATTGGTTCTGTTTGGGGGAGCGGTATGCTCCTACCCCCCCCTTCCCCCCAGCACCCGGGGCGGCAGAAAGTACGTGAGGGTTGGGGAAACCCCCCGGTCGGGCCCTGTAGAGGGGGGACAAAGCCCCCACATGGGCGGGGCCCAAAGTTTAAAGGAGATTTTATAGTATTTGTTTTTGGTTTCCCCCTTTTAAATTAGGGGGGAAAAAAGGCCCTTTTTGGGGAGGGGTTAGCGAGGGCCCAATGGGGGGGAGACCCCGAAAGTCACCCCTCTGCCGGATGCTGACATTTGGCGGGTCAAAAGCCAGGAAAAATTAAGAAAGCTGCGGGACATCTGACAAGTAAACTCCAAAGGGGCCCCCTGCCTCCATTTATGTAATCCCCGGTGTTTGGGGGAGTCATTGCCTCGTTTTCCTATCCCCACCCACCCCCTCCAGCTGCTCTGCCCTCCTTCTTTACCGGGTTTTGAAAACCCACTCATTTCACCAGGACAATGCTTCTGCTCCATTCCTCCCCTCCCTCCCCCTCCTCCATTTCAGTCCCCAAAGGGGATTCATGGGGCCAGAGATTTTGTCCCCACATCTCCGGGCCCCCTGCCCAAAACAGTTTTTTTCAGCATCTTTTTTCGGGGAATAAAGCAGGGTTTGAGTTATTACCCCTAGCCCTGGGGATGACAAAAAACTTTGGCCCTTCCTCAAAGGGCCCTAAAACAAACGGCAGGTGCCCGCATGAGCTGAAATGGTTTGACATAAAAATTTTCACGGGGGATTTATTCGGGTTGCCGGGGTTCATAAAAAAATGTTAAGGGCCCTTTCTTGTTCAAAAGGGGGTCCAAATGTGAGGCGGGAAATTTTCCAGGGGGTGGAAACATGATTCAGGGGGTTGGGGGGGGGGGTTCTCCCGCTGAAAATCGAGGAGGGTTTTCCCTGGTTTGTACGAATGGATAAGGGCTTTGCACATTTTCCCTGGCCTTTTCGAATGTTCTAAAGACGGGGGAAAGGGAACTTCGGGAAACCTTTTTACAACCAGATTGAACGGGTGCGCCTTGAGGGCGAAAGGGGGACCACCCCTTTTGGTGCAGCGCGGAACCTTTGTTCCTCATTTCCGTCACCAGGGTTTTCCAAATTTGCGTTGGCGGGGGGAAAAAGGGCCACACATCAAATTTTTGTGATGACGGGGGGAAGCTTTCCCTCCCCTGTGGGGACTTGTTCCCCGGGAAAGTGGGTGTGAAACTGGTGACACCGCTGTCCCTACCTTGTGGTATGTGGAGCAGTACTTGTGGAGGCTGGGGGGATGGTGGGGGTGGTGGAGGAGGGGGAGGGGAATTGGCGCAGGAGCAAAAGGCGGGTTTTGACAACGTGGAGGGGGGGAAAGGGCGTCTCCTGCCCAAAGTTTTTGGGTGTCCCTGGGCGGGGGAAAGAAACATTCCCCAGGGGGCCCCGAAAAGGACTTGATTTGGCCCCTTTGGACCGTTTTTTTCAGTTTCCAGGGCGCCCCGGGTTGTCCCTTGGAAAAAAACCGTTAAGTTAAGGAAAGCCCCAACTTTCTGTTTACTATTTATGAAGGCTGGTTTACTCCCTTTTTGGAAAAGAAATTAGGCTTGGAACTCTCCTTTTCTCGGCTCGGCACAACCCCTTTAGTTTCTGAAGGGTTGCGAGTCCACCATTTGGAAAGGGGGGGGGTTGCAGTCCCAACAACTTGGCAGGGAGCACGGTCAGCTGTTGCCCCCTTAGGTTGGTTGGCGCATACTGTTTCTTTTTAAAATCGCCTCTTTTAAGTTGCGGGGCCCCTGAGAAGCGAGGAGAGGCCCCCATTTGGCCCGGGGAGGGATGTCAAAGAAAAAACAGCTGCCTTCTGCAGGGGGTGGGGACCCTTTGACGGGTTTGAAATGGCATGCGTGCCCTGGCCGCGGGCTGCTGCTGCAGCGGCAGGATGGACCCCCAATCTGAGCCACGTTTTCCCGGGCCCAACCGGATGGTGACGTGATGTGTTGGCAGGGCCCTTGTGCCAACGTAGCCCTGGCCACGCTTCACTTTTGGCCCCCAGATTTAATATACCCCTATTCGGCTCCCGGGTTTAGCAAAGAAAAATGCCAACCCCCGAGTAGTGATTTTACCCCCCAACGCTCGCCTTTAGTGACTTAAAGGCCCCCCGCTGCCTCGGGTGAGCCCCTTTTTTGCCGCTACTGTCTTGGGGCCTGCGAAGCGGGTTTTTTACCCCCTGGGCCCCTTGGCTCCCCACCCCAACTGCTGCTACCCTGGGTTTACTCACGGCCCCCAACCCAATTGCGGCTTTCGGCCCCTTTCCCCGAGCGGGGAAGTGAGCCCTCTTTCCTGAGATGATTTAAGCCCCTTTCTTCACCCGGCTCCCAAGTGCGGTCGGCTACATCATCTTAAATTTTTGGGTTTTATCGTCACCCCTGTCCCACACCAGGTCTTGGAAGGGAGGTGACCTCTCACCACATTTACTTCCCCTGCCACTCTCCCCCAAACTAAACTTTGCCCCCTACGCAAGAATTGGGGGTATTGGCCCCATTTCTTCGTGCCCCGTAGCTTTCGACTGCCCTCCCCAAAAATTTTTCATCCCCGTTTATGTGGCGCTGAAACCCAACCACCCTAGTAGGGTCCCCGGCTGAGGGAATTTGGTGGGGACAGAGGGGGCTGAGGGAAAAGGGAGGGGCCGCTGACCCGCTCCCCGGGGCCCTGCCAAAATAAAAGGGGTTTTTGGTCTGAGGTTCCCCCCGACTTTGGCTGGGGTTGTCAGAAAGTCATTGGGAGGAAAGGGGGACCTAGTCAAACCCCAAACAAGAACCCTTTGGGGTTTTGAAAAAACACCGGCCCCTAGATGACAGCGGCCCCCCCGGGGGTTTTGGCCTACCGAGTGCCCCTGCTGCGACGTTCCCCCTTTTGTGCTGCGAAACCCGGGCCGGGGGTTTTAGAAAAATTTGTGCCATGCCAAGAGTTGCAGAGCCTGGGCCCTCTTTGTTGACAACTGGGTTTTTTCTAAAAAATACAGACACTGTTTTTTGAAGCTATCTGTATTGATAAATATTCACCCCGTTTTTACTCCAAAAAAAAACCCCTAAAAAAGTTGGGTAACCTTTGGAAAATAAATTGCGCTCCAAAAAGGCCCGGGGGAAAAAATTTTTTGTATGTGTCGTTTTCAAACAGGTGGTTTTTATAAATGTAAAAGCACAAAAAAGGGTTAATTAACCTTTGCTTGTGAATTATGCTACAAGAAAAAATTTTATTTTTTTTCGGGGTTTTAAAAAAAAACGGTTTATTTTTTTTCCGCCCCAGCCCGCAAAACAACGTTTAAATTTAAACCCGGAAGGGAATTTGCGCCCCAAAAGAATTGGCCGCACAAACTTGTAGCGGTTACCCAAAGGGTGTTTTTTACGCCCACCAAAAAAGAGATACAGTTGTAATTTGCCTTTTTTTGTTTAATTAGGCTACCAAAAAAAAAAATTTATATTTTGGGTTGAAAAAACGGTTTATTTTTGTCACACACAGTAAAACAAGCTTAAATTTAACCCCTGGATGTAAATTGCGCCAAAGAATTGGCCCCAAAACTAGTGGTGGGTTTTCAATTGCGTGTTTTTACGGGCCCCACAACAAGGTTTCAGTTGTAATTTTGCCCTTTGTTGGGAATTAGGCTACCAAAAAAAAATATATATATTTTGGGGTTGAAAAAAAACGGTTTATTTTTGGGCGCACACCGCCAAAAAAAACCCCTTAATTAACCCCCCGGGTGTAAATTTCGCCCAAAAAAAATTTAGCCCCACAAAATTTTGTAGCGTGTTAAAAAATTGCGTGTTTTTTACGCCCCACAACCAAAGATACCGTTTTTAAATTTTCCTTGGTTGTGAATTAGGCTACCAAAAAAAAAAAAAAAATATTTGGCGTTTAAAAAAACGGTTTATTTTTTTAAACACCAGCAAAAAACGTTAATTAACCCCCTGGATGGGAAAAGCGCCAAAAAAATTTGGGGCCCCCCAAAATAAAATTTTTGGGGAGCGTGTTAAAATTTGGGGTTTTTTTACGACACAACAAGAGTTTTAAATTGTTAAATTTTCTTTGTTGGGGAAATTTGGCTACCAAAAAAAAAAAATATATTTGGCGTTTAAAAAGGGCGGTTTTTTTTTTTTCGCACACCAGCAAAAACAACCTTAATTAACCCCTGGATGTAAATTCGCCCCAAAGAAATTTAGCCGCACAAAAAATCTTAGCGTGTTTCAATTGCGTGTTTTCTACGCCCCACAACAAGAGATTAAGTTTTTTAAATTTTCCTTTGTTGTGAATTGGTCCAAAAAAATTTTATATATATTTTGGGGTTGAAAAAAAAAACGGGTTTTTTTTTTTCAGCACCAGCAAAAAAAAGCTTTTTAAATTTAAACCCCGGATGGGAAATTTGGGAATAGAATCAGCAGCAAAAATAAGTGGTATTTTTATTGTAAAAACGCGTTTTCCCTTTTAAAAGAATACAACAGGAATGGCTTAGAACCCACTTGGATATGGGAAAGTATTGCGGGGGCAGTGGAGCACATGGATTTCGTCCAAAAACCCAAAAAATCGGAAATGAAATTCAGAGAAAAAGTCTCTGAGACCCAAATGAGAACCCCCCAAATGGGTGTATAAAAAAACAGGGTTTTTGAAAGCGCTTTTTACCCGCACAGACCTTTCCCCATCGTACAGGAGAGGGGGTGTGAGCTTTCCCCGCGGCCGGGGGCTGGTCTTATTTTAGTTTGGGGGGACGTTCCCAGAATCCGAGGGCTCTGATTGGGGTTCATCTCTGCACATGTCATGAGGCTATGCCCCTTTTCCTCCCCCGAGTGCTTTGCCCCCTGTTTGCGCCATGTGCTCGGCCATTTTTTCAATCAAAAAACAAACTTCGTTACCGAAGTAAACCCCCAAAATTGATTCGGGTCCGAACCGAAGTTTTTTTGAAATTCTAAAGAATTCCCCTTCGTTAGAAACAATTGCCCATCCTTTGGTTTCTACCTTTTCTGCATCTTCGAAAATAAAAAACCCAAATTTAGGGGGCACAAAAATAATAGTAATGTCATTTTTCATGCAGTACTACACATATTATTCTCAGCAAAAAAAAACAGAGCCTATTTTGTTGGTTTTCCCCCCCCACTATCCTTCCCCTGCCCCATCTCTAAAAGGGGGCCTTTGTATAACCCTCAAAAAGGGATCAGGAATTGTGTAAAGGAAAATATACCAAAATTTCACCTTTTAAACCCCACCCAAAGTGTAACCCTTTTTTGTTTTCCCCTTTTCTTCCTATGTAATGGAGGTTTTCAATGTGAAATGTTCCAGACGTGGCAGCTCCAAGCCACCTGTGTTCAGTCTCCATCACCTTTGCCACCTAGTATCCCTTAGCCTCTAAAATACAATGATTAGGTATATTGATGCCCCCCCTCAGATTGCCCAGGGTCCCTTTGCAACCTAAAAATTTCGGGCACTGTAAAATTTTCCCCAAACATTTGTACAATACCTTATCAGGGGGCCCCATCAAAATGAACTGCAATTAGGAAAGGGAGGAAAAAAAAATGTCTCTTCCCCTTTTTAACCCTGTTGCGCCCGCTGTGATATATCACTATTAACCGGTTTCCCGACCACCCCCTTTACAATTTCATTTTTCCCTTTCCCCCAGCAAAAAAAAAAAAAATTTAACCCCCTTTAGGACCGGTTTTTTTTTTTTTTTTTGACACGTTTAGTTTTTCCCCCCTCGCCTTTGAAAGCCCTAACTTTTTTATTTTTCCACCTAAATAAACATGAGGGCTTTTTTTTGCGGGACAAGATGTAGTTTCTAATGGTGTTTTTCACTATACTAATTTAAAATATGGGAAACCCAAAAAAATTTTCCCAAATGGGGGCAAATTGTGAAAAAAAATATTTTTGCCATGTTTTGGGTGATTTGCTTTCCGGCGTTCAATATTCAGTAAAAAATAAAAGTTTTTATCTGTTTTTTTACAGGGGGTTATGATCCCGGGAATTTCCCAAAAAATTTTAGGGTTTTCCCTTATGTTTTGGTACAAAAAAAAAAATTTCCAAAAATTTTCTATTTTTGACATTTGCGCCGCGGGCCGATTGTGGGGACCCAAAAACTTTTTTTTTACTTTCACCCACGGTGTCAGTGAGGGGCAATTTTGCGGGTGAAGTGTACTTTTTATGTTTGAAATTTGCAATGGGATGCGACTTTTTTTATCATTTTTATTCCATTTTTTGAGTGGAGGGTTTTAAAAAGACCAAAAAAAGGGAAAATTTTTGGGGTTTGGGGAAATTTTTTTTTTTTACGGTTTTCAGCGTCCCGGGGTAAATGATGTTATATTTTTATAGATCAGGGCTTTTTTTAGGCGGGCGATTCCAAAAATGTTTAATTTTTTTTATTTAAAGATTTTATTTTTAAAATGGTTGAAAGGGGGGGGGGGGTTTGAACTTTTTAATACTTTTTTTTTTTTGTACATTAAAAATTTTTTTTTTTTTTTTTTTTTTTTCGTTTAAAATTTTTGTCCCCCCATGGTGCTTGATATAGGGGCGGGATTTTTTAATTTCAAATAATTTCATTGATAGGGAATGTTTTGGGTGTTTCAAAGATGGGGGTTTCCCCACTTTGTTGCGGACGGGAATGGGGCCCAAACCCGGGCCCGGGAGTGACGGGGGGGCCCTTACAAGGCCTTCCCCCCACCTGCCCCGGTCATGGATCGGCGCAACGGTGCGCGGGCCCGTCGGCGTTCATTCAGACGCCCCGGCCATTTTTTGGGGCGGTGTCTGATTTGGGAAAAACAGTGCAGCGGGCGGGCCACCCCCGGCGCTGTTTCTGCGGGGTTAGTGGCCCAATTTTTCCGCTAAACCCGGCGGTGGGGGGGGGTGCGGGGGCGAAACCCCCCGCAAAACCCCTTTGCGGCCCCGGGACGTATCATACGCCCCGGGTTTGGAAGGGGTTTAAAAATGGTCTACATTTCCCCGTAAAAAATCTGCTTTTTACAAATACAAAAAACAAGAAATTTCCCAAGACCAATATTTCCCTTTTTATCATAAAAACTAAAAACAGCAAAAAAAACCCTACCCTCACCATACGGGAGCAGTTTAAAAAATTTCCGCTAAAAACCCTGACCACATATCACCACCCTATTGGCGCTTTAATAATGCTACATCATGACCACATATCTCCATCATATAGTGACTGAATCATACAACCATTCTATTACTAAATAAAAACTATTACTCTGCGACCAATATTACCAACCTTCAGTGACCATACCCGTGGTAATAACAGTTTTTTTTGAAAACAATCTGCACAATTTCAAATGATTTCAGTTTAAAATTTCATCCCGTGGGGCTTACAGGAGGTCTTCTCTGATGAGTTGTTCTATTCTCTGATGATTCATTCTCTTTCTTTTTTTTTTCTCCATCTAGCCCAGACCATGACACGTCCTTGTAGAATTTACAATACAAACATCTTAGATGTCTCACTTTTCTTGCACTTCCCTTCCAATTCCTACCTCTGTAAAAACTCCCTCTACTCCCCCTAAGTGCCCCTAATGGTAATACTGTCCCCCTTGTGTCTAAACAATAAAAGTGCCCCCAAATGGCTATGGAGCTAGTGTTTGTGTAACAAGTTTTTGTTTTGTGTTGTGTCCCCATATAGTAGGTTGTAAGATCCCCCAATACAGTATTTACCTTTTAGGTAGGTAGTCCTCAATTGGGTAAATATATAAACCTCCCACCCCCGTTAGGTAGGTAGATTTATAGATACCCCAATAGGTATTTATAGTTCAATGTATACACCAGCTTACCAGACCAGAAGACGCCCGGACTTGTTGAGGCAAGCAATTGAAGATAAGAAGAATGATTGATGTCCAGCGTTCTTCAGATAGCACACAATTGTTTATTTACGTAGGAGATAAAAAATCAGAGACCCACAGCAAAAGACTAACGCGTTTCAGTTCACGTGTCATGTGTGTCTTTTTGTACCACGTGATTTTATCTTTGTTATTTATTGGTTTGTCTCTCTTTTAAAAAGAACACCTGTGTATTCAATGTATGCTATAATTAAGGGTCCACGTGACCTGAAACGCATTAGTCTTTTGCTGTGGGTCTCTGATGTTTTATCTCCTACGTAAATAAACAATTGAGTGCTATCAGAAGACCGCTGGACATCAATCATTCTTCTTATCTCCAATAGGTATTTAGGTCCCCCAGTAGGTAGCTAGGTAATTATATGGCCCTCCACATTAGGTAGGGATATAGGTCCATAGTATGGAGTTACATAGGCTATCTGCAGGTAGGTGGGTAGATATATAAGGCCCCTGTAAGTAGGTAGGTATTTAGGCCCCATATAGGTTGGTAGATATACATATTGTCACCTTTTAAGTAGGTATATAGACCCACCATTTGGCATGTAGGTAGAGGCCCCCAGTTGGTATCTATATAAACCCCTAGAAAGTAGGTGTATAAGCTCCATGTAGTTAGATATATAGGTCACCTTGCAGGTATGTATATAAGCCCTCTGTAGGTGGGTGTAAGCCTCCTGTTGGTAGATATAGGCCCTCTATAGGTAAATATAGTCCCTGTACATAGTTATATACCTCCTGTAGGTAAATATAGGCACCGGTAGGTATCTGAGCCATGTAAGATAGGTATGACCCCCTGTAGGTAGGTATATACCAACTGTAGGTAGGTAGAGCTCCCCTGAAGGTAGTTTTAACCCCTTAACCCCCTATCGTCAAAATGTCGTGGCTCTTCGTTTTTTCCCTCCTCGCCTTTCCAGAGCCATAACTTTTTTTTATTTTTTCAACTACATTGACATATGATTAATTTTATTTTGCGGGACAAGATGCACTTTATATTGGTATCATTCATCATACCATAGCATATATAGTCCTCGGAAACCGCAAAAAAATTCTAAGTGGGGCAAAGTGTGAAAAAAAAAACGTACACCATGATTGCAGGAGTTTTGTTTTTATGGTGTTCAATGTTCAGTAAGAGTTATCTGTACTCTGCAGGTGGATATGAATTCGGCAATAACATTTTCTGCGAACAATAACTTTTTTGTACTTCTACCTACGAACTTAGGTGAGGATGCATTTTTTGCAGGCTGAAGTGTACTTTTTATTGCTACCATTTTTGTGTACATGCAGCTTTTTGATTAAATGTATTCCAATTTTTATGGGACATGAAATGACCCAAAAAAACTATTTTGCCATTTGCAATTCTTTTTCTTCTATGGTGTTCAGTGAACGGGATAAATTATGTTATATTTTAATAGATCAGACTTTTTTGGATGCAGTGATACCAAATATGTCTAACTTTTTTATTATTTTATTTTTTTTACTTGTAAAATGTCAAAAGGGGGTGATTTGAACTTTTATTTTTTTTTTCACTTTAAAACAGACACTTACCAGCACCTGGACGTACCCCTACGTCCAGGTGAGTTAAGGGGTTAACAACCTGTAGGTAGATATGGCCCCCTACAGTTAGTTATATGTCCCCGGTTGGTAGATATTGCCCCCCTGAAGGCAGATATAGCCCCCTGGTAGGTAGTTATTTGCCATCCACCCACTTTGCGAAGGTACTTGAAGGTAAAATTGGCCTATACACCTGCCTATCTAAAAATTAAAAGAAAAAAGATATTCACCTTTCCCTGTTCCCCTTCTGAGCAGCTATCTTCTGTCTTTTTTTAAGAAGAACACTGTTGTAAATGACTTCATATATTGCTCCAGTCAAATCCACATGTACATACTACTTGTCTTAATGAAAAGTGTGCTGGAGTAATTTGTGCCAAATTTAAGTAATTGTCAGGTTGCATGAGGTCCCACCCTTTTTCACTAAACTTCACCTACTGAGAGTATAGAGTAAAACACCTCAAAAGTCAAAAATGTTTCAGAAAAGGAGGTTTACACAAAATTTGCAACTTTTTTACACTAGAAAACTGCCATAAATCCCATAGAGTGAAAACACTGCATACAGGCCACATAGAAATTTCAAACAAGTTGTAAGACTGTTAGGCCGTGTTCACACGGCTTATTCCCGACGGATTTGTGAGCTGGATTGTGCTCACAAATCCGCCGTGAATAAGGGGCGGGACAGGGGCGGGGCCTGAGCGTGGCGGGGGCGCCGCTCCCCGGCCCCATAGACAATGCATTGTTTATGGCGCGTCTGCGCCGTAAATAATGTGCATGTCACTTTCTCCCCCCGCGGCGGATTCGCCGAGCGGGGAGGAGCGACGGAATACACTGTTCTCTATGAAAGCAGTGGATTACCGTAATTGCTCCGACGGATTGGCGCCGTACTGCAGCGCATATCCGGCGCGCAGGACGGCGCCAATCTGTGGCAAAATAAGCCGTGTGAACGAGGCCTTATAGTCTAGTCACAGTAATCTGTATTTAGTCTCAGACTTGAAGGGTTTTTTTCACTTCACAAAATCCCTTCTAAGGACTACTCATAACTCACTACGAGCCGGCCTCAGAGGATGAGAATATGGTCGCAGCCATCACCCCATTCTCTGAGGCTGGTCATAGTGAGCTACTAGCAGGCCTTAACACTGATTGCGTGCAGTAGCACAGCATCTTTAAAGGGATGTATCGCTTCTTTAGTTCGGCTGATTCATACTGCTCTCAGCTTCTCAACTCTAGAAATGCAGGGGCGTTTCTTCCCCTCCCAGTTGGGTGACATCATCCTCCCTTCACTGTTCATGCTGGCTCCCGAGACTCCCACTCCCTCTCTCTGAGTCCACATGTCACTATGTCTCTCCCTATGCAGTCTTATTTTGTAAGAGCTGTATACATACCACAGGCTGCATTCATTATAGACTGAGCACTGTTCTCTTCTCCTCTCACAGCTGGAGATTTGTTACAGTTGAATCCAGCTTTCTATGAATGGCACAGATCTCCCTTCTATGCAGGAGAGTTAGGCACCGAGACACAACTGTGCTGTTTTCTGATTGTAGAATCTGCTGCAGTTTGTTTCTGCTAGCTGTGCAGAGAGAAATTGCTATGGCCCCTAACTCTGAGTCAGGGAGGCAGGGATCGACACACAATTGTGCTGTTTCCTGATTGTAGAAGTCCTGCAGTGTTATTCTCTTTCTTCTGGCTGTGCAGAGTGAAAATGTGCCGGTCCCTTAGTTTGAGTGAAAGGCAGGAATGCAAAATCCGTGAATACAGCCGACCGGGGCCGAACAGAATGTAAATTAGCTCTCAGCTAGTGAAATTCAAGGAGGAGGGATCCGACCAGCACTGGATATCAGTGTAAACAGAAACAGAAGATAAGGAAAACTGTGAATACAAGACAGCTTTGCTAATGACATCTAATTGCAAAGTTACTTATTTTCACTGTCCCCGTATTCTGAAGGCCATTTAATGAGATGATACAACCCCTTTAAGTCTGAGATTACATACAGATTCTGTGACTAGACAATGAGGCAGGCCAAAGAAAGGATTTATGGAAGTGACAAACCCTGTTTAAGCTAACTATATACATTTGCTTAATATTGGCCAAACCTACTGATTTGTGAGGGACTGGCCTACCATATCATGTGTATGGAGGCTTCCTGATGCTCCTCTAATGGCAGATGGATTTCAACACATCTGATACTTTTCCTGTCAGCCATGTACTCCCGTTATTGATTCAAAACATAATCATACTCTCACAAGCTAAGTGTAAAAGTGTAAGTGGTAATCTGGAGAGAAAAATGCCAGTAAGCAAGCATTTGACTGACATCTCTATAAAGTGTATGACCAGTTTGAGGCAACGAGGAGCAGGGCTTACATGGTGATTTTGTGGATTAGTTTGTGTTCATACCATTGCTGGGTTTGATGGAACCTTGTTGAATAACTTTGTTTATTCTCATTTCATGTACATGTTTCATAATGAGCTGACAGTTTTATAAAGTCTCTATAAATGAATTGGAACGTGACTGTCATGTGACAAAGCTGGGTTGTACCACAGTTGGAGTCCTATATATGCATCTGTAAAACAGCAAAAAAGTCATGTAGCCCTCTACTGTTATCCCCAGCTTTGCCTTTTGCCCTAGCTGTGTCTTGCCTTCACACAAGTATAAGTTGGAATACATTTTAAATGTTCACCTTTTAACCTGTTCCTAATACATAGCTAAGTGGAATATCTCTTGCTGTAGCTGTTAACAGGGTTTTTTTCACTATAATTATCTTTCAACATGTAGGGACAGGTAATTGAAGACTCTTTATAAATAAACTATTTTACCTTGATCAGGAGATGAGAGATTTGTCTGCTCTGAGAGCACACAGGTTTCTCTGGTTATGTCCATATCTTCCTTCCTGATTAGACAGAACAGGGAGTGATGTCACCATGGTAGGAGCTCACTTTTGGAGAAGGCTTATTAACTATAACAAGATTAGTTTTTGTTTACAGATAAGCAATTGTTTTTACTCCTCAGAGCTTTGTTTACTGAAGATTAATAAAGAATAAAAGGGTGTTCTGTTATTTTAAAAAAGCTTGCTCATCCATCGGGACATGCTAAAAAAATAGAAGAAAAGAATCATATTTACCTCCCAGATGCTTCCGTTCAGTACCAGTGGCTGCCCTGTTTATCCCGGCTGTAGTTGTGAACATTCATCGTTCAAGTTACAGGTGCAGCCATTCACAGACCATTGCAGTCCCATGCACATGACGTTTTGGCCTGTGATTGGCTGCCCCTGTCACCTGATGAATTTTCACATCTACTGAACAGGAGCATCTGGAAGATAAGTATTATCCTTTTCATCTATTTTTAATAATCTCCTGACGGACGAGCGAACATGCAACTTTTGGAACACCCCTTTAAATTTTCTGCACTTACATCTTTTTAATGTTTCAGCTAGTTATAGAAAAGCTTGTATACTGTATCTAATCATGGCCATAGAACCACCAACATCATGATGAGGCAGCGTGAGGGTAAGGGTGCTTTCACACGGTGCGTTTTTGGTGCGTTTTTCAATTCATTTTTTATGCAGGAAGGTACAACAATTAATGCTGTACATTGCTGCACAAAAATTGCGGCAAAAATCGCGGTAATTACCGCGATTTTACCGCGAATTTACCACGATTTTTGCCGCGATTGGTGTGCAGTAATGTACAGCATTAATTGCTGTACCTTCCTGCACAAAAAAATGCATTAAAAAAACGCATCAAAAACGCACCAAAAACGCACTGTGTGAAAGCACCCTAAAGCTGCCTTCAACTCGGTGAAACAGCAGGGTAAGAAAAACTCTTTAACTCCTTAATGACCACCCACTGACTTTAGGTGTCAGGCGGGGCAGGTCTTTAATCTGCAGTTATGTCTACTGTAGAGATGTCATACTAACACAGAAGGTAATATATTACCATATAGGAATCTGCTAATACATTGCTAAGTGTAAAAGAAAAAAAAAGTGATAAATAGTTATCCCTTTATGGGACTAATAAAAAAGTAAAACAAACAAACAAAAAAAAAACATATAAAAGTGTAGAAAAAATAAAATAAAAATAAATATTTAATATAAAAGTTACTGTGCATACATTACACAAAAACCCTACACATAATAGATATCCATAATAACTTGTGGAATTCATTCAACAGGTTATTTAGCATTAATTGTGAATGTAAATGTGAATGTGAATGTGAATGTGTAAAAAATAATAAGTAAAAAAAAAAATCTGCTGTAATTTATTTGTAAACTTAAACTATGCCCTCCAAAATTAAAATGTTTCCTGCATAAAACAAGTCCTCATACAACTGCATCACTTAAAAGATAAAAAGTTATGGCTATTGAGGAGACAAAAACTACAAAATTTAGCTGGTCTTGAAGACCTTTTCAGGCCTGGTGCTTAAAGGGGTTGTCTCGCTACAATGATTGGGTTTTAATTAAAAGATCTTTAAAAAACAAGCAGCTTTGCAATATATGTTCATTACAAATGTCCTACTGATTTTGAGTTAGCCCTGTTAGTATTACTACATCAGCTCCTCAAATCTCTATAGTAGCTGACCTGTTGATCCTTATCTTACTGGCTGTCAGGTCTGAATGACTCATCACCTTTGAAGACAGGTCAGAGCAGAGAGCCCCTCCTGCACAGAATGCTTCTGTAGTGCAGGGAGGGGGGAGGGAGGACTCTGGTGTCTGTGTCCCTGCTGCCTGGATTAACCCTGTGTGTGCCTGCTTCCTCCTGCTCTCTACACAGATAGATGTGACAGCAGTGACCCTGTCTGTTACTATAATCATGATATGTCTTTGGAACTGTGACTATACTAATACTATACAAATCAGGCATGTGAATACTTTATGCTCTCCTGTATTAGTGAGACATCCTGAGTATAGTAACACTTCCCTTGTTGTTGCTGGAGATGTGGAGACTTGTAAGCTAAGCAGGGGATATAGGAACACATGCATCCCCTCTGCTCTATTAGCACACCACTTCACATTCCTTTCTACACTCATAGATCAGCCCTCTCCTGTAACAGACCTAGGCAGGCACACACAGGGTGAACTCTGGCAGCAAATCCCCTCCCCCCCCCCCTATATAGAAGTTACGTAGCTGCCTGTGTGCTGATGGGAGGGGGTGAGAGGGAGCAGAAGAGACAGACCAAGAAACACGCCCCTCAGTTCAACTTACCAGGCTCACTGACAGGCTGAAAGCTCGTAATGAGACAACTCCTTTAAGGGCTTAAATGGGTTGTCTCGCTACAAAGATCAGCTTTCAACATGTAGGGAACACTAAATGAAGATGTTTTCCAAATATATTGTGTTGTTCATTTGTTTTTGTTTTTTGTCAAGGGGCTACAAGTGATTTTATCACCTTCCTGGCTCTATCTGATTCCCAAGTGACTGACCTGTGTACTTCTCCCCCCTGCTGTTTGTTCTATCTGATAGCAGGGAGTGATGTAATCACACAGGTCGGGACCAGCTCAGAACTTCAGTCACTGAGAGCTTGTTTGTTATCTGATCTTTCAGACAAAAGAAAGTAATTACTGCTGTTTACTCAAATCTCATGCTGTCAGGACCAGGGAAGCCTCTGAGTTAATCTAATTAGCAGAAGTCTGAATACACTGAGCTCATATGCTAATTATAGACAGCTTGACCAGGAAGTGACAGAGCAAAGCAGCATTATTTCATTCATACATCCTATGAAACTTTGAGATGCTATTTTAATGCTATTTGTAGATTTACATTTTGTAATGCCCTACAATTATTATCTTGTTTATTCTGATTACAGCTGAAAACCGACTCTGATGGACATGATGGCTCAATAAAATATATTTTATTTGGAGAAGGAGCTGGAACACTATTTGTAATGGATGAAAAATCAGGAAATATATCTGTACTGAAAAAACTTGACAGAGAAGAAAAGTCATTTTATACTCTCAGAGCCCGGGCTATAAATAGAATCACCGGTGTTCCCATTGAAGCAGAATCGGAATTTATCATCAAAGTCCTGGATATCAATGACAATGAACCAAAATTTATTAATGAACCTTATATTGCTGAAGTTTCAGAGATGTCCCCTAAAGGTACTGAAGTTTTGTCATGTTACTTTAAAAGAAAATGACTAAATGTTACATATCTAATAATTTTTAATGGAAACATCTAATTCAATTGCATTATAGTTTAAAAGTGGCAGAAGCAAAATCCCTTTATGGCTGTAGCCATATGAAAATAAAATGTAGTACTGTACTGTAGCTTACCACTACAAGCAGTGTGTACATAGTGTCTTCAAAGAAGCTATCTTCAAAATTAACGTTACACTTAAGATTTAGGCCGAAGTCAAATTCAACCCTAATCTAATTTGGTTCTGTATAAATTGTTTTTTTGGCCATATCCACAAACAAAAACAAAAAAACCCTGTAACCTCAACCTTAATCCAAAACTGTGGCTAACTTACCCATTCCCCAATGTTTCTGGTCTTTTGACACTGTCATTCTGATGTCCCTTCCAGTCCAACATCACATAAGTAACTTTAATGTGGCATTCGGCTAGATGTGATGTTGAAACATCAGCACTGGCTAATGGCTAAGATAGTCCATTGAAATCCAGTAAAAAATGCTACTGTAGCTCCTGTTATGAGGTAGGTTATGATCAAAATAAGGAATAGGTTTAAGCTTATGGTCAGAGTGAAAAAATTCAGGTTTGGGACATGCCAAACCTAAATTATTTTCACAAGTTCAGTCAAACCTAATAGGGGCAGATTTAGCAATAATATTTAAGTTTATAAAGCCTAAGCCTCGATTCATAAACAGCATATATTGTACGAGCAGGGAGATAAGTGACATGTTAATTATTAATGAATGTCAATTAGTAAAGAATGTCAATGGGTCCGGCGGATTGCCGATCCCCCTGTGCCACCGGAGTACGCACATATTAGCGCAAGCTCCCGAAACACACGATGTACTGCGGCGCATACTGTGAACATACCTTTAAAGGGATCAATTAGAATTGGGATTTAAACAGTCCTCCTCATTATGCTGTTCACATTTTGACATCATGAAACTGAGACAACACCTTAGAATTTATCAACAGTGCCTTGCCATTGCGAGTCTTCAAGCAGGATGCTCTCAGAGGGAAGTGGCCATTGAGCTTAGAGTGTCACTGAGTATCATCAGCAGGTTGCAAGACTGGACGGAGAGACTGGAAGAGTCTCAGAAATTCAGAGAAGTGGACGTCCTTTGGCGACATCACACACTGATGACCACTTCATTGTAAACAGTGACCTGCTCAACCAGATGATGATGATGTCACAGAACTCCAGGTACATTTAAGGGAGGCAACCAAGTGGCACGCCAGACCATTTGTAACTGTTTACATCAGCGTGGTCTGCATGCTAGATGAGCGTCAAATGTATCTGACCATACCACCATGCACAGGCATCATCGTCTTGCATCGGCCAAGGAGCATCTACCTTGGATGAGGGACCAGTAATCCTCAGTGCTGTTGAGTGATGCAAGTCGATTCACTCTGAACAGAAAAGATGTCCACCAATAATGCTGGAGATGTCAAGGAGAGCACTATGCATCAACCACTGTTGTCACCATACGAGTGTTTTGTGGTGGTGGTGGTACAGTGTGGGCATTTGTGTCTAGTCAATACAGAACTGTCCTACACTTTGTGAATGGTACAGTGTCAAGTCTCTACTACTTGAGTAACATCAATAATCCAGTCATTGTGCCTCTGCAGGAACAACACAGGACTATTTCCATCTTCATGAATGATAATGCTCCAGCTCCTCAAGGTTGCAATTTTTTGGGAATGGCTTTTTTGGAGACTGGGATACTAAAATTTAAAGTAAAACTGAACTTTTTCCAAATTGAATTTTTATAAAAAACCCTGTTGGTTCAGAGGGAAACCGGGTTAATTTTGGAAGCTTGTAATTTTGAAACCCCGGGCCCCTTTTCCAGTTACCTGTGTGTTTCCCCTTCAAGAACAGTGGGATGCTATGCCTCAGTTGTCAATAACACGACTTCTGAACAGCATTAGATGTCATTGTCAAGTTTAAAATTTTATCCCCAAAAAGGCCCAAATGATACTTTATTGAACACTTGGATTTTTTGTGGTTTATACCCTTGGAGTTGGGCGAATTTCTCAAAAATTCGTTTTTGCCGATACCCCATATTTTCCGAAAAAATTTTTTTTGGGAACCTGAAAAAAAATTTGCAAAAAATTTAAATTTTAAAAAAAGTTTTTTCCCCTGGCTACAGAGAGCCTGAAAGGTGTGCTGTAAAACATTGTCCCATGTCGGGACATGCAGAGGGAGCTTGGTTTGGCCTTCTTAACAATCCCCCCCTTGTGTTTTTTAGGGACACGCATATTAAACTCCCCAGCTATTAGAATGGGTTCACTCTTCAATTCCCTGGGCACTTACGGGGGCAAAACTGAAACAAAAAAACCTAAAAAGGGAAACGCAGCCAAAAAAAAGTCAGGGCAGCGCCAGCGGGGAAAAAATCAAGCATTGGGTAAATTTTATTTCCGGGAAACCCGGATCTTGGACACTCTGAAACAACGGGCCCCCGCCAGCGAGGGAGGGGGGGAAAAGGGGGCCAGATGGGGCCGGACCCTTTTCCCTCCCCGTGGAAAAATCCACAACCCCCCGGAACATTTCAAAAAATTTCATCGGCCCTTAAATTAGGCATGGTTCGGGCCCCAAAATTTGTCCCAAGGGCCGCATCAGCTCTCAGGGGGGCATCTTTCACGAGTCAGGGCTGTTTTGAAGCTGCCCCCGGAGGGGCCCCGGAGGGGGGGAGTAGGGGGAGGAGGAGGGGGGAAATTCCCTAGACACCGATGTTACCGCGTCGCCCCTTGGGAAAAAGGGGTTTGGGGCCCCAAATTTGAGGCGGAGGAGGAAGATGAGGAAGATCATTTTTGCTAGTGCCCCTCTCCCAGGGGGTTGGGAAAAATTAAAGGCTCCATCTCTCACATGAGGTTTTGGATGCTCCTTTTCCCTCCAATTGATCCTCGCTTTAAAGGGCCATCAAAATGAAAAAAAATTTTATTTGGGGGGCCACCCTCCTGGACCCCCGGTACAAAACAAAACCCAGCACTTTCCTTCCCCCCCCCAAAATTTGAGAGAAAAAATGCGGGAAAAATGGGGGGGGGGAAACCTTGCTGTTTTGAAAAAACTGGAGAAAATTCTGTTGGTCGGTTTCACTTCCCCAAATGTCAGGTGGAAAAAACACCCGGGGAATGACAGCAAAGAGTGCCAAGAAAGGGGTAGCGGCAAGCAGGGGGGCAAGGTGGGAACCCTTTAAATGATGCCCTTTCTGGAAATCTTTGTTTAAACCTCCCCAACGCATGCAATCCCAAGGGCACACATCCAACACACAGAGAAAGCTTAAGATCATGGTGCAGGGACTACGGGGTCCTATTCAAAAAAAAAATTTTTTTTCAAAACAGCCCATTTTTCCCTTCAAAATTTGTCAAAATTTGGTTTCAAGGGTCATGTTTTGAATTTTTGGGGTTTTTGTTTTGAAATGCAGTTTAAATACGGTCCTATTAAAAAAAAATTGTTGTTTCTAACAAAATTTGTTCTTCCCCCCCAAAATTGGGCCAAAATGGCTCAAGGGCCATGCTTTAATTTTTGGGGGCATTTTCCCTGTGACATGCAGCTATACTAAAAGTCCTATTTTTAAAAAAATTTTTGGGTTTCAAAACAGACATTTTTCTTCACAATTTTTTTTCAAAATTGGCTCAGGGGTTTCATTTTTTTTTAAATTTTTTGGGGGGCATTTTTTTTGGTTCATGAAGCTATACTCAGGTCCTTTTATAAAAAAATAAAAATTTTTTGTTTCTAACGCCCATTTTTTTCCTCAAAATTTGCCCTAGAGTGGCTAAAAGGGTAAAGGGTTTGTTTGTCAAAAAAACCAGGAATGGGTTTGGGGACATTTAATGGACCAATTGGAAAAAGGGCCTTGTTTTTGCAAATCTTTAACGGAGCAAATCAATCCCTTAATTTGAGACAACCCTTTTAATACAATTAAAAAAGAAAACAAAGACATGGTGGGACCCCCAATTTTTTTTTTAAAAAAAATGTGTTTTTTGGGAATTTAAAAACTACAAAAAAAATTGCATTTCAAAATAGGGGTTTTCCAAAAACGGGTGCCCTTCCCGTTCGTCCTGAAAATTCTGCATCCGGGAGCTGCGGGCTACAAGCAAGGGGGACTGCAAGGCGTTGCCGAGGGCCCCGGGGGTTTTTTTGCCGATTTGGCCGGTTTCCCTTCCCTTTTCTGATGGCATCAGAAAAATGGGGTTTCAGGTAAGAAAATTTCATCTTTGGCCTCTTTTTTTTTTAAATTCCCCTTCTGAACCCCCCGCCAATTTTGTCATAAAAAGGGGTTCTTCAGAAAAGGGATTTTTCCACAGGGGTTTGGGTACCCCATTTTGAAAATTTTGGGGCTGCTTCATTTTGGGACGGATTGATGATGCTGTTTGATGACTTTTTGGTGGCTTGGGGATTGGGAGGACGAGGAGGTAAGCCCTTTGGATGCAGGGGGCTTTAAAACCAAAATGACAAAATTTGGGCCCGACGCTGTTCTTTTCTGAATTCACAGGGGCCCCTTTCCCCAAAAACGATGACGGGCCCTTACGGTCCTGCAACCACGACCCGCTGGCATGGTTTTTGTCGCCAGCATTTGGAAGGGCATTTTTCCCCTCGTCCCTCTACCTCCATGTCCTACCCCCCCCCTCTTTGCTGTTACCACCTGCTTTTCGCTCCATGTTAGAAATATAAAAATTTGAAAAGGGTTTATGGAAGAGTTTTGGAAAGACGGCAAAAAACAGTATTTCTCAAAAACCCCAAATCAAAAAAAAATTGGGTGTATTTTAAAAATTTAAAATGCAAAATAGGTTATCACAAAGCTGGGCCCCGCCCAAAAATGAAAAAACACGTATCTGAAAAGTATTCGGAAAAAATACAAGGTATTTTTGACACCTAAACAATTCACCCCCGTGATAACACAAAAATTGTTTGGGTTCAAAAATTTAACTTTCAAGTTTGGGTCTATCAAAAAAATTGGGAAAAGGGGAAAAGTGCCCAAAAACACGTATCTTTAAGTATTCGGATAATAAAAGGTATTTTTTTGGCACCTTTTTAAATTCACCTGTGGGACTACAAAAAATTTTCTGTATTCACAAATTTTAAATGCAAAAGGGGGCCTCAAAAGAAACAAAGCTGAGTGCGCCAAGTCAAAAAACAAAGTTTCGGGAATGTATTCCCGGGTAATACAAGGTATTTTTGGCACCTTCAATTTTACCTGTGGGACTACAAAAATTGCTGTTTTTACATTTAAAGTGCAAGGTGGGCCCCAATGAAACCAAAACTGTAGTGCGCCAAAGTGAAAAAAACGTATCTGAAATTTATTCGGCCCCAATACAAGGTATTTTTGGCACCTATCAATTCACCTGTGGTGACTACAAAATTGCTGTATTCACATTTAAGTGCAAGGTGCCTCAATGAACAAAGCTGTAGTGCACAAAAATGAAAAAACACCTATCTGTAATGTATTCGGATAACAAAAGGTAATTTTTGGCCCCTATCAAGTCACCTGTGGTGACTACAAAATTGCTGTATTCACATTTAAGTGCAAGGTTCCTCTCTGAACAAAGCTGTAGTGCGCCAAAGTGAAAAAACACGTTTCTGAAATTTATTCGGATAATACAAGGTATTTTTGGCACCTATCAACCTGTGCTGACTACAAAATTGCTGGATTCTAATTTAACTGCAAGGTGGATATATCAACAAAGGTGGAATGGGCAAAATTTAAAATGAACATCTATCTGAAATGTATACTGATAATTAAAGTGGAGTTTTGCACCTAACAAAGAGACCTGCAGTTACGAAAAAAGAAGTGTATCCTAATATAAGTTCAGGCTGCCCAATAACCATGAAATATTTCAATATAAACATGTTAATAATACAGCTATTGCAGGGCAATGTCTACACTAAGTCTTGGTGAAATTTAACCATTATTCTTTATAGAGCTTGTCTGGGTTCGCCCTCGCCCCCCCTCCTTCCCCCCCGCGACTTTACAGCGGTAGATGCTCCTTTAAAATTCTCTACCTAACTACATAAAATCTTCCAATCTCTAATCTAACTAAGTTGTATGGATCACAGCTAACAGTAGAGCTTTCTCTGTGGAGGAATAGAATAATTTCGCTGAGCTGGTTGGACAAAGGCAGAGCGCACGTCCTACTGCTATGAGACGCTGAGAGACACTGAGGCTGAACAGGAAGGGCTGTTATATGTAAAACGAGGTCATGTGATTCTTCCAGCCAATCGCAACCATACACATCCCAGTCATGACGTTGCACACACATTTCACCCTGCTCTATTCTGTAAGCTGATTTGCTGGCCGCCAAAATGACAGAAGCGCCGAAAATGGCGCAATCTTAATAGATGATGCACAGATTTTAACCTAAATTATCGCATGATCTAAAAATTTCGATCAACATAAAAACTGTGCCGATTTCAACTTTGTCGATAATAATCGCTCAACACTACATGCTACGAATTAGAGTATGTTCACACGGCATATTTTCAGTTTGTATTTCGTTGTGTAATTGTGCTGCAAAACGGCAAAAGTACGTACTGCAAATACAATAATTACACCCTGTGCATAAGTGAAAGTCTGTGGGAGCCAGCACAGAGTGTTTTAGAAGTATGCACTAGCTAGTGTGATCATACCTTCATATGGCCTATTTTCAAGGTAGAATATCACTGTGGCGTGAATTTTTTACGTTTTCAATAAATTTCACCCACAAGCCAAAGATCCCTAATCTTTTGTGAGGAGTGTATGCTTTTTTCTTTTAGGTCTCTTTTTCTATAGAATTTATTTCCCATTGGAATTCTAAAACACAATAAAAAGCATACCATTCAATGATACAGGATATAATATCACCACCAAAAATGCATGTAAAAACATCACTAAAATTTTTTAACAAGAGCTTTAAAACACTGAACAAATGTATATACAAAGAAGACCTAACAGCAAACAATGACAGATCAATGTTAATGTCTTCATAGGGCACAATGCCCGTTATAGGGCACAATGCCCGTTTTCTGATAGACAAGTGTGATAGCTGATAGCCTGCGGCACTTTGTTATGTGGCCAAGATGTGGGGGCATTCTGGAGGCATGTTGCACCACAACCGTATGATTCTACACATTTATGACTGGAGGATGGCAAAACTAGACGCATAACAGTTAGAACAGCCACACCAAGTTAAAAGTGGTTTACCTGAGCCTGAGTTGTCGTACTAGCACTAGAAAGCTCTAAGGACAACATGTATGAAAACGATATAGGCCTAAAACTCACTTTTTTGCCCATAGTAACCTCTGGGCAACAAAGTGAGTTTTAGACCTAAACCGTTTTCATACATGTGGCCCTAAATCTATGACCTGCAGTAGAACAGGTTCATACATTCTGGCACATTCTACACTGCTTTAAAACTATCTAGAACTGGCCTATTTGCGCCTTGATCATACATGTCACCCATAATGTTGATTAAAATTTTAAAAAGGTGGCACAGATCCTCGTTTTATGTTACCGCTAGCATAGGAATGTAAATTTTAATATTAAAGGCTATCAAAATAAAATTCTTTTGATTCATAACCTTGTTATGTACAATTCTATACAAAATAATCCCAGTGCTAGAATATTAGACCAGACAGAAATACTACTGATAGAATTGGTAATATGTTTCCAGGGTCTGAAGACATTTAGGATGTGTATGCATCTGTTTATTATACATAAATCAAAATTAACTACTTGTTTTTTTGTATATGTGATAAAAGTACACTTTAAAAAAAAAATAGATAAAACTTAGGAAAATTATATCATATCTCTCTGAACTGTTTTATGTACTCCCTTGATTAAAATGAGGTAGCTGGTAGTTAAAGCATTTTTCTGTGTATTCTTATAAACGTTGCTGATTATTTTACTCATATCATAAAGACTTCTTTTCAGTTTCCCTGAAAATACCTGTGAGCTTCTTTTGAAAGTAAATCTAGCAATACTATTTTCTCAAGAAAGGTCAGGAAGGGCTTATTGTATTTTAAGCCATGGGATTTTGATTCTGAACCAAAAAAATCTTCAAATATTAGATTTTGTACTTTGGGTTCAAGATGAGTTTGCGGAAAAGAGTCACATAAAAATCCAACCATGATAGGGCAGTCACGTAAGCAATTTATTTTGTGTGTGTATGTGTTCATGCATTTATTAAGCACAATCCTAGAAAGCAGCATAATACAGTGCTTTTACATTTCTATTTTGCTTTGTGTCAGAGATGTCATCAGTCATATATAATTGGATTGAGATTACTTACAAAGGAAGATTCCATTTATCTACCCCTTGGCATATTAGTATTCTGTATGCATTGAACTCCCCAATATGTTTAACATGATTATTTCTATGTTCTAGACATGGTTAATTGAAATGAATCACATAGTCTTCAAGTAGATGTTTCATAGATTGTTTAGGCATTTATTCAATATGACTTCTTCTTATTAATAGCTATGATTAATGGGGACAAAGATAAATTGCACCTCCAAGTTCGAATTAATGTTGCCAGTTACATGCAAATTCCAAAAGTATGCACAAATGTAGCAGAGCTAAGCATGTGAATTAAAACAACTCATCACCGAGATTTGTTTTTAGTTCTCCTCTGACCACTGTAGTCAAGCCTATTGAATTATAAAAATACATTGAGTTATTATAGTTATCACAGCAAACTTAACTCTAGTTCCTCTACAAATTATTCAAATTATATTTTTTATATTTTTTTCATTCTTTAGATATTCTAGCTGTGACTGACTAATGTAGCAGGGCACTTGTTTTGTTGTTCTGTCAGTAGTTATTGGACCTAATTTTGCCAAATGCCTGCTTGTATTTATAGGGGTCCAACTGGTAAAGTTAGAGATTACTTCTGTAAACAATAAAAAAATGAGATTTTATTTATATGATTTAGGTATATAATATTATTATAAAAGCATAGCTGCTCTGTCACGATCAGCCAGGCATCATGTCACTAGCATCCCCCACAACATGCCCATTGACCCTGGCAGCTGCAGTGGTGTAGCTGTTCAAGCATTAGTTGTGCCTTTCAGAAAAAACAGCTTCTGTGGTCAGACATAGCCTGAGTTATCTGAAGTGCAAGCTGGGGTCTTGGTCTGTTTCCCTGGCCATCTGGATTCCTGTCTGGCATCCCTCCTGGCACAAGTCTGGATTCCTGTCTGACACTCCACCTGGTCAGTGCCAATCTTCAGTTTCTCTGGCGTTCTTCCTGGCGTTCAGACAAACCTGCTGCCTCCACTGCCATGTCTACTGATCCAGGGTCCACTGCCTCTACTTCCACGTCTACTGCCTCCAGTGTCATGTCTGCTGATCTGGGGTTCATTGCCCCCAATGCTACGTCTGCTCTAATTCCACGTCTTATTTTGTAATCTAATTTTCCTGTTTAGGGTCTTGAGGACCCTCATAAAAGCAGGGGGACCTGTCATATTCACAACATTCCCTTTTAACCCTTACAGCTGCGGTGCTGTAGCTGTTCAAGCGTTTGAAACAGCAGGGTAACAGTTAAGCACTTGATAGCAGTAGTAGCAGATGACACCCATATCCCTGTCTGGCTAGCTATAAAAAGCAGCTTTTGCAGTCAGACAAAGCCTGAGTTACCTGAAATGTAAGCTGGGGTCTTGCTCTTTTTCTCTGGCTGCTTGGATTCCTGCCTGGCATCCCTCGTGGTCCGTGTCCGTCTGCCATTCCTCTGGTGTTCCTCCTGGCACAAGTCTGCAGGGTCCCAATTCTCCTTGTACCAAGGATCCACCTCTCCCCAGAATGTTTCATGGCTAATTTTTGCATGTTTTTCCTGTAAGTTTGCTACAATAAAGTCCTTATTGAAACATAACATCCTCTTTCTTTCCTGCTTTTGGTTTATAAAGTAGCCTCTAATATTGTTGTTGATTGTACATAAGGTGTACAATAGAGGCCACATGTACTGTATGAAAACTATCTAGGTCTAAAACACTCTTTGTTTCCCATAGCAACCAATAAGAGTGCCCCTTTAATTTTTCCAGAGCACTATATGAAATTAAATGAGTGCTCTGATTGTTTGCTGTAGGCAACAAAGAGTTTTAGATCTAGACATTTTTCATACATGTGGCCTTAGGTTTTTAAATGATGATGATACATGATAAATGTTTGTATAGGAATGTAAAAGAAAGAAGAATTTAGTTGAGATGCATGAGAAGGAAAAGGGAATCATCATTTAAAAAAAAAAAAATTGTTAGTCATGATGCGCTCCACAGTCCCCGCTCTGGACTGTGGACATGCTTGTGTCTCCATCCTTTGGGTTGGTCGTCATTTACCTCTTCCCACTCTTACTCTGCTCCCATGCCCTGCTGCTAGCCAGTGTGCAAATAACTGCTTCTTAGGGCACAATTTTCGACAGAAATTTAAAGGGCCAGCGCTTTGATAATAACCAATCACGAGGCACTAGACCCTTTATTAAAGCACATCCTCCTGCACTTCCTGCCAATGTATAGGTGCTTCCATAATGAACTCCTTTTCTACTTTTATGCTATATAGATTTTCACCCATGCTGGTGACCTCGACGTTTCTCTGTTTGCCACCTGTTCTGACATTACTTAGAGTGACCTGACCATGTTTTGCCTGCTGCCTGGTCTGACCTATCTGCCTTCCCACCAACCAAGTCTTAGCTAGCTCATCCTGTACCACACAGCATCTTTGCTGTCAAATTAAGCAGCCATGTCAGGGGTAGCGACCTAGGAGTCTCCCACAGCAAAGTCCAACCCACCCTGTGGCAGGCTCTGGTGAACACTGGGGGACTCCATAGACTTTGCTCCCTGGCATGGTTAAATAGTCATCTCTTGTTGTGACCCAAAGGATCCACTACCGTCACCTTTGACATAATGAATTGACCACGGATCCCACCAAGGTGTCCCTGCCAGATCTCCAACATATCACAGTTGTAGTGACCCAGCAAGGCCAGCTTCAAGAACAACTATTTGGGATGCTGAAGAATGTAGCTACCTCTTCCCCTGGTGACTGCACCTATTTCTGCACCTGTGGTGAACCTCTCTCCACTGATTTCCGCAAGCCTTGCTTTGCAATTTCTGCTGCCACCAAGCTTCAATGGGAACTCCGATAATTGCTGAGGTTTCTTAAACAAGTGTACCATACTCTTGGAAATGATGGCGCATCAGTTCACCTCTGACTGTGCCAAGATGTTCTTTTTGAGTAAACGTCTATTTGGTGAAGCCCTGGCCTCAGGGAGCTAGGGGGTCTGCTGATGGTCAATCTGCAACTTTTCTTCAACGCGTTTCACAAGATCTTCTAGACCCCTAGGAAACGCTTCCTCTGCCACATCAACTCTGCTCCATCTACGTCAACGCAAGTCTACAGTGGGGCAATATGCCATACAGTTTTGCATGTCATCCAACAAGCTAGCCTTGGATAACGAGATCTCTTATAGCAGCATTTTGGGAAGGTCTTGCTGGTAGAATTAAAGACTAACTGGATAGCCAGGACCTTCCAACTTCTCTGGATGACCTTATTAATTTTGCTACCAGAATTGACATCCGTTTCGCCAAGAGCAAGCAACAAAAATTCTTCCAGTCACGCCAACTTCTTCGACTACCTCCAGTCTGCCAGAGGCCTCCACTGCTCTTAGCAACCTCATGATAAGCCCATGCATCCGAGGGAGAACGCACATGTTGACATTTGCACAAACTTTGCTGATGTTGCGGCAGCCAAGCTCATTTCATGAAAGATCATCCAGGAAACTTCAGCACCTAGGCTTCATGGTAGAGGTGATTCTAGCTGAAGATTCTTCCTCTACATTTTTGACCATGCCAGTTATGCTCAGCTCCCCAATTGGGGCCAAGTTTTAAGCCTCTGCTTTCTTGAATTCTGACTTTGCCGGAATTTCATCAATTCTTCCTTGATCTCCAAATTTTGTCTTCTTATGATTCCTCTTGCCAATGGCAACATTAACCTAAAGAGAGGGTTAAGGTTTTTACTGGTGTTTAAAGGTTAATTTACTGATCTGCGGCACCTCCAGTCCAATATCATTTCCTGTCCTAATGTTATGTCAAACTGAAGGTGACTTTGAACCGAATGTAATGCTTGACCGAGAGTGCTGTTGAACTGGAGGAACCACAACTTTGGGTAAGGCTTACAGTTAGCTTTAATTTTGGCCACTGTTGAACCGAACAGGGACAGATTCAAGCAATTCTAGTCAGGAACACATATTTTCAGAGCCTGACTTATACTGTTAGAAAAAAAAGGAGTAATCATTTTCAATGAGATGTTATCTTTATCTGAAAAAAGTAACTTTACATGCAAGATGAAACAGCTCATATGGTTTGTCAGTTGAGTCGACTGAGGAATCTAATGATGGTCACAAAGGCTAATAAAAGATACTCTTATTAAAATCTCCTGCAAATAGGAGGGTTAATGCCTATTTATAAGTTTAAATAAAGTATAGAAAAATGTACATTGTTTATTTTTTTCAGATAATAAATTGCTACTGTAGTACAGGGGAGATTATTTAAATTGCATGAGAATATGTCAAATTTGTCCTTCAAATTAAAATATGAGTTAATAAAAGAAAACTCCACACTTAGGGCCTCATGTATAAAAACTTACACAGTAATTATTATTCATAGTCATTATTGCCATAATCGTATCAAACCACAGAGTAAAACTAACTTGACACGTATATTGCATGGTGAGCGCTGTAAAAAATAAAAATAAAAACACTAGTAGGATTGTAGTATTTTCTTCACCCTGCCATCCAAAAAACGGATTTAAAACCGAACAAAAAGTCTTGTCCCCCAAAAAATTATATCAATAAAAACATCAAATCGTCCGCAAAAAAGAAGCCCCTATCCATCTCCGTACACAGAAAAATAAAAAAGTTATGGCTTTCAGACTATGGCAATGCAAAAACATGTTTTCCTTTTTGAATAAAAGTGTTTTTATTGTGTAAAAGCAGTAAAACTTTAAAAAAATATACAAATTGGGTATCTCTGTAATTGTATCTACCTGCTGAGTAAAGCTAGCATGTTATTTGTACTGCATGGTGACCGCTGTAAAAAATAAAAATAATAAACGCTAACAGGAATGCTGTATTTTGTTCAAATCGCCTCACAAAAACCTTAGTAAAAAGTGATCAATGTGTCATATGCACCTCATAATGGTATCAATAAAAACATCAACTCATTCTGCAAAAAACAAGCCCATAATCGGCATCATACACAGAAAAATAAAAAAGCCCCCAAAGTAAAGTTATCCTGTCATTTATCCTGAATTGCCAACGCTGTATAATTGAAATAGAAAAAACAATGACGGAACTGAATTTCCCCCCCACACATAATTTTCATGGCCGAATGCTAAAAAAAAAAAACCTATGGGACGACTGTGCACCAAAAATGCACAATACACCCGTAGATAAGATCCATGAGGGGTGTTGAATCCAAAATGGGGTGACTTCTGGAAGGTTTCATCTGTTCTGGTACTTTGGGGGCTTTGCAAATGTGACATGGCACCCACCAAAATCTGTGTTCCAAAAGCCAAATAATGCTCCCTCCCTTATAAGCCCTGCCAGGCGCCCAAACAGCAGTTTAGACCTATATATAAGGTATTACCGAACTTGGAAGAAATAACGTAACAAAATTTGTGGTGCTCTTTTTCCAGGATTCTTTGTACAAATTAAACATTTTCAGCTAAAATAGCAGATTGCTAAAAAAAAATTATTTTCACAGCCTAAAACTAAAAAAAATTGTGAAACACCTATGGAGCCGATATACTTATTACACCCCTGGATATATTCCTTAAGGGGTGTAGTTTTCAATATAGGGTCTTTTTAGGGGTGTTTATTAAGTTTTAGTACCTTAGGGTGTCTGCAAACCTGAAATGCCGCCTAAATAAAATCTTAATGAAAATGAGACCCCAGAGTCCAGTAGGTGGTCCTCTTATACTGAGGCTTGTGGTTGACCCAAATAGTGCACTAGGGCCACATAGGGGATATCACTGAAAACAGCAGAATCTGGGGAATCAACATTTCCCTGGTCACATCTACCGTGTTCTTGTGAATAATGGATAAAAATTGAAAATCTGCAAAAAAAAGTTAAATGTTGAAATTTCACCTCCACTTTGCCTTCATTTCTGTGAAACACTTAATTGGTTAATAAACTTCATAAATGCTGTTTTGAATACTTTAGTTTCTTAGATGAGGTCATTTATGGGGGTATCTAACATAAAGTCCAATCAAAGCCACGTCATAACAGGACTGGTCCCTAAAATAATGTATAATGCAAATTTTCTTGAAAATGTGAAAATTATTACTAATTTTTAAGCCCCCTAAAGTCATAAAAAAAGCAATATTTAAAAAATGATGCCAAACTACAGTAGATATATGGTAGATGCTAGTTATAAACTATTTTGAGTAGAATAACTATCTGTCTTACACGCAGAAATTTTTGAAGTTTGAGATTGGTAAATTTTTACAATTTTTCACAATACTTTGATTTTTTTCAGATAAACAAGGACTCTTTGGACCAAAATTTCTTACTAACTTAAAACACAATGATTCATGAGAAAACAATCTCTGAATCACTTGGATAGGTAAAAGCGTCAAAAAGTTATTCTCACATAAATTGACACATGCCAGATTTCAAAAATGGGGCTCTGTCATGAAGGCCAAAACTGGCTGTGGAGGTAAGGGGTTAAATACATTAAAGAAAATTATATGGTTTGCATTGTGCAGGCAATTGGAATATTTCATGTCAACCACTCTTTGGGCCACATGTATGAAAACTGTCTACATGTAGGTCTAAAACTCACTTTGTTGCCCATAGCAACCAATCAGAGCGCCCCTTCATATTTTTTCAGAGCACTGTATGAAATGAAAGGTGTGCTCTGATTGGTTGCTATGGGTAACAAAGTGAGTTTTAGACCTAGAGAGTTTTCATTCATGTGGTCCTTTGTGTTTAATCAAAACAGTTTTCTTACCATGTTTCACACAGCCTGCTATTCACAGTCAGACTCTAGTTAGGCTGTGGGTGGTTTTACAGCAGTGATTGGCATATTAGCTCTGCTATTCTAAGCTAAGTCTGAAAAAGGGACATTGGTGATGGAAAGGTGTAAACAACAGTGCACAGGCTACAGAATTCTAAAGGGTTAAAACTTGGTCAGTGAGCTGTGCTTCTGATAAGACACAACAGGAAGTGACATCATCATCCTGACTAGGGCTCTAGAGCCTGTTAGAGCACAGATGTACATAAGCAGAAGGTAAAACCTGCTCTAGCTCTGAAGGGAAGCAAAATTAGAACAGCAATGAATTAGGTAATAGGTAATTAGGTAACTCATTTACTTATGTTTAAAACAAATCAATGAGATGTGAATATTACTTTAAGGTGATACATTCATAGTCAACGAGCATAAAAATACATTAGGGGGCATGTATGAAAACTGTCTAGGTCTAACATTTTCTTTGTTAGTGACCAATCAGAGCTCCCCTTTCAATTTTTCAGAGCAAATATATGAAATTGAATGGGAGCTCTAAATGGTTGCTTTGGGCAACAAAGACAGTCTTAGACCTAGACAGTTTTCATACGTGTGGCCCTTTGAGTTTTGAAGTAAACATAAAACAGGCATTAGATATTCAGTGTTAAGCAGTATAATATTAATGAATTCTGAGAGTGCAGTTACATCTTCACCTTGCTGTTAATGCACAAGGGGGTTTAGAGAAAAACCTCCAGATTATAAGGTTTGTAATGGCTTGCAAAAGTTTTCATATCACTTGAATTGTTCCTCATTTTTAAATGCTACAGCCACAAACCTAAAGATAACCTGTGATGTGGTTTTTACTGCCATATCTCAGAGCAGGTGATGGAGAGAAGCTCATCTCTGTTCAGTTTTAGAGCAGAGATTCTGAGTAAAAAGCAGAGTCAATCCTGACTGAACTCCTTAAGAGATAATGAGAGGCCTGCTTAACCCTTCCACATACAGTAATTGGCAGCTTTCCCTGTGTCCGTGAGCAAACTATCAATCACTGTATGTGGGCAGAGTCAGCAGTACCTTCAGGTTCACTTTTACAGATTTTCTCTGATCTTTAATCAGAAATCCTGCTTAAAAATCATATAAAACCTATCTATCACAGAGCTCAGCTTCTTTATCTCTATTACATCCTGCTCTCAGATAAGGTAATACACCCTAACTGACAGGCTCCCTTAAAATGTATTTTATTGACATTTATGTGATAGAGCAACAAAGAAGAGCAAGTATTTGTGAAGTGTAAAGAAAATGATATGTGCTTTTCCAAATTTTTCCAAATTAAAAAACTGAAAAGGTGACATGCATGTGTATTCAATCCCCTCAGTCAATAATTTGTAGGTTCACCTTTGCTACAATGACAGCTGTATGTCTCTACCAGCTTTGCACACCTACAGGAATTTTTGTCCATTCTTCTTTGCAAAATAGCTCTATCTCAGTCAGATTGATTGGCGAACATTTGTGAACAGCAATTTTAATGTCATGTCTATGAGATTTAGGTCTGGACTTTGACTGGGCCATTTTAAGACATGAATATTCTTTGATTTAAACCATTCCATTGTAGCTTTGGCTGCATATTTAGTGTCGTTGTCCTGCTGAAATGTGAACCTACGCTCAAAGTCATGTCTTTCGCCTCCACTAACAAGTTTTCCTTCAGGATTTTCCTGTATTTAGCTCCATCCATCTTCCTATCAACTCTTATCATCTTCCCACTCCCTGCTGAAGCAAAGCATTCACACAGCATGATGCTGCCACCACCATGCTTCACAGTGGGTACGGTGTGTTCAGGCTGATGTACAGTGTTGGCTTTCTTCCACACCTAGGGGGACATGTATGATCAGAGCGTTCTCACATTTTCAGGTGTATAATGCCCCTCACTGTGCCGGCTCCATTGTCGGACATACCTAATGCGCTGTTAGGCGCAAGGTTCGCCACTTTGTAATGCGCCTTACATGAAGGGGCGTTTTATGGGCATTTTGGGGCGGGATGCACCACATTCGAAAACTCTGACGTATGTATGAATGCGGGTCGGCAAAGAGAGGCGCATTACAAATCCGATGGGCAGACCTATTTCAATGTGGTCTGTCTGCCGGAGGTGTCGAAGTTTGCACCGCATTTATGAGCACACTTAGGCACTGGCATACATCAGGGGCAGTTTTCCCGGTAAAAAACGTGAAAACAGGAGCTTCGACGTGCTAATCTTCATACATGTCCCCCACAGTGTTTTGACATTCAGGCCAAAAAGTTAAATTTTGGTCTCATCTGACAGAATACCTTCTTCCTCATGCTTGCCTTGTCCCCTGCATAACTTTTTGCAAACTGCAAATAAGACTTCTTATCTCTTGCATTTAAAAATGACTTTCTTCTTGCCATTCTTCCATGAAGACCAGATTTGTGGAGTACACAACTAACAGTTGACCGGTGGACAGAATCTTAAAGATTAGAGTGTGTGTCCACTTGACCTCTTCTACCTTATCTGAAGAACAAGCATTGAGAAACACAACTGTATAATGCTCAGCAAGTTTCATGCATAGTTCCTATTTTAATTTATAGGAACTATGTGGTGGCCATCATGTAGTTACCACAGTGCCTCAAGCACCCAGTGTGGAGTTGCATCTCCATTTATAAACTGAGTATTGAAAGAGTATTATTGGATTACACTAAACCACAAACTAAGTCAATCATTGTTCAGAATCTGGGTATTGCCTTTCATCTGCCAAACATGCCATGCTGGAAAAGGGTAGAAAAATTATTCTTCCAGAACTTTATTTATTTTTATTTTTTTCATGTTGTAAGCACTATTAAAGAAACTTTTGAGCAGGAAAGCTCCCTTATATCCCACTGAATATAACTGCAATAAGTCATTAAAGAGCCATGTAGTTTGGAAGTAACAGGAAGATATATTTCTAGTGCTGTTATCATACTCCATATATTATGTTATGTTAACTTTACCAGTCTGTATTCTAGTGGTTGTGTTAAAGAGTGTAACATTGGCACAGTCACATTTTCTCTAAATCTGGTAAATGTGGAGATTTATGAAGACCAACATTTGATACAGCAATTGTAAACTAAAGTGTGTTGGAGTAAAATGCGCTAAATTCAATAAGATGCAAACACGAAATAATACATTTTGACATGTCTTGAACTGTCCTGCAGATGGAAAATAAAATCTACATATATATCTAGATTTGCAGTACAATTTGCTCCATGCTCTGTCTAAAGTAATTATAAATCTGCTGTAAAGATTAACTACATCCAATTTTCTCATTTTTTAAAAGTGTTGAGCAAAGTCTCAAGTAAAGTAAAAATATGGCATGCCAAATTTATTAGTAGGTAAACATCTAGTAATTCATTTGATTAATCTTGGGTTGTCCTACAGACAGAAAATGAAATATGTGCCTCCTATGAGAAGGCATAACTTTTAGCTATAATTCAGTAATTTTCTGTCCAGAGTAACAATTAGTCAGAATGATGCTGGCCACAACTATTCCTGGTAAACCTCATTCCAGTTTGTTCACCACTTTTCAAAAGTGGCAAGAGGTGAGAATAGTTTAAAGTATAGTGCAAATAAGATGTGCACCATAATTTGTGAGTACTCTAAGCCATGAAGCTGTCAGAAATTGCTTAATAAATTCCCCTCAATGTGGTTTAAGTTGCGGGCTTACTTAGTAACTAAGGCCCTTGCAAGTAAAACTGCAGCCATGCAGTTTTTGAGACAGTTATTCAGTTTTTCTTGATAAAGTATCTTCTCTTTAATGCTTTAAGTGTACATTTAAGTAACATTTATTATTGAATTCTCTCATTGGTCGTTTTCCATTTACCTAATTTCTAGCGCCACAGAAAGCCAGTACATTGCAGATGACACCCAACAATATACAAGTGTGCATAGAAAACAAAGTGCTGGTGCTTAGAGGGTCAGAAAATGGGTAATAATCTATATTACCTGCTGGGAGGATTTATAATATTTTTCTATCCTCGTGGATTTATTTTCTTAATACTTTTTTCCATGAAGGATTATATCAAGGCATTTATTTCCGCGCATAGTGTGGAATGATGTGGGAAAACAGAACGTTTCATGTTATTTTGACTATATTGTTATAGCTTATCCTTTGTTAAAGAAAGCCAATGACTACATATATATATATATATATATATTCTAAATGTCTATAAAGTTCTTTGTAACTTTTAATGCTAAATCTCTATGGTTATGATAAGAAAAGCTTTCTTTATGTTAGGAATTGTCTAACCAACAGCTAAGATTATCCGGTGCAAATATTAAGCGATATGTTTATATAAAGAGGTATGATAATCATGAGCTAAGAGAAAATATGTTCAGCCAACTATATATCCAAGGCAGTTACTTGTTCTGTCTCATTTTGTGTATAGAGTGGTAAAGTATAGTATTTGTTAAATTAAGTGATTCTGAAAAGTAAAATAGATATGAGGCAACCACCTTATCTGTTAACATGGTAACATTAGATATTTACATTTCAAGATAATTTATCAAATCTTTTGCAAATCATTCTATAGCAATATGAATCATATATGTTTTTTATTATTTATCATGTACTGATCCTAAGTTTACAACCTGTACTTTAGTTAACAGAAACTGTCATGATTCTGCCTGAGAGACTTTAAAGGGGATGTATCGCTTCTTCAGTTTGTGTGTTTCAAAGTATTTTCAATTTACCAGCTCTACAAATTCATAGGCAGTTATTCCTATCCCAGCTAAGTGTTTCTTACTTGAAGGGTGATGACATCATCCCCCCTTCACTGTTCATGCTCGCTCCCGAGTCCTGTTCTCCCCCCCCGCCCGTCTGAGTCCCCATCTCACTGTTCCGATCCCTCTGTAGTCTTATTTTGTAAGAGCTGTTTAAATACCACATACCTGCATTCAATCTAGACAGTCTTCTATGAACTCAGTATTCTATGATCTCTTCTCCTCTCTCAGCTGGAGGTTTGTTACAGTTGAATCCAGTCTTCTATGAATGGCACAGATCCCTTCTATGTAGGAGAGTTAGGCACAATTTTTCTGTTTTCTGATTGTAGAATCAGCTGCAGTGTGTTTCTGCTGGATGTGCAGAGTGAAATTACTTCGACCCCTTACTCTGAAAGAAGCAGGGATCGAGGCACATTTCTGCTGTTTTCTGATTGTAGAAGCCCTGCAGTGTTATTGTATTTCTTCTGGCTGTGCAGAGTGAAATTCCTGCTGGTCCCTTACTCTAAGTGGGAGAGACAGGAATGCACGCTCCCGTGAATCCGACCAGGGGCCAGACAGAATGTAAATTAGTAGAGCCGTCAGCCAATGACAGGACAGGAAGAGGAATCCGACCGGCACTGGGGAACTGTGTTTACAGAAATAGAAGATAAGGAATACTGTAAAAAACAAGACAGCTTTGCTAATAACATCCAATTGCAATGTTGTTTGTTTTCACTGTCCCCTTATTCTGAAGACCATTTAATGAAATGATACAACCTCTTTAAGCTCTGGTTGCCGGCCACGGCCATTGCGTCAAACACCACGGTTTCGGCCGTAGTGCTCACCATTGTGAATTCTGTCCTTCCCTGCTCTGTATTTGTAATTGATTCCTGGCCAATGCGCGTGGTCACGAATCCTCCAGCACCCTATTAGTTAACCTGTTTCCTTCCAAGTCTCTTTGATTGACAGTCATGTATACCAACCCAGTCTTTTGTTGCTTCCACCTCTCACCTCTGTTCTTTGTTCTATTATAAATAGGGTTCTTAGTCATTTCTCTTTGCCTGCCATATTGGTTTCTTTCTGTGCCTGTAGCTAGCCTTTTCTCTTGCTTGATTTACCTGTTACCTGACTTTGCTTTGTTACTGACTATTCTTCTGCCTTCTGACTTTGTAATGCCTCTCGTGACTGTTGCTGACCTAGCTTGCCTGACCCTCTGTGATTGTGTTTAGTGTTTTGTCTGCGTCCTGTGTATTCACTTATGTAGTGTATCTCATAGTCTTCAGTTGGGGCTGACCTGTTAAGAAGTCGGGCACCCCCAAAAGGCAGGGACTGGGGTTGGGAACAGCGTCAGAGTCTCACTCTGTCTGTATTTACTCGTTTGCCCCTGACCGGTTCCTTACAGAAACCTTCTCATGGTTGCCATTAGCAAACAGTTAATGAATTTTTTTTTTCTATGAAAATTAAATTAATTCTCCAGTCTACTTATTAAAAAAGTCCTTTGATAATAACCTATTTACAAAGTTCCCATCTGGTAGAAACCTAAGAGTCAGCTGAAATCTATGGGGAAATCTGGGGAAAATCAAGTATTGCACATTGTTCATTTAAATCAATGAGTTGTCTACACAACATTGGATACAATAGATCTTCAACACATGATGATTCCTAACACATTTTATGGTACATTTAATGGTGCCATTAAAAGATACAACTTATTTTGAAAAAATACAGTCCCTCAAACAGATATGTCGACAGAAAAATAGCAAAGTTAGATGCACATCAAAACCAATCACAGCTCAGCTTTAATTTCTCCAGAGCCATTTCAAAAATGAAAACTGAGCTCTGATTGTTTGTTATTGTCAACAAACAGTTATTGTTTGACAGTTTTTATAAATGAGGAGCACTGTCATTTACATACTGTAAACATCATACATTCAATGACCATAGTAAGAGAGGTCAATTTGCCACAGTACAGCTCTTCTTCTACTGTAATTACATTCAAGAGAATTTATTATAATAGAGGAAAGAAAAACCCAGTTTGCACAGCTTACCTATTAATGACGCAAAAATGCTGTAACACCAAGTTTGGTGTGTTGTCTCTTTCTAATAATCCCGGGACCAGGGTGTCTAAAGAATACAATAAAAAACTGTGGTGGTGTAACGGACCCCACGACCTGAATGGAAAGACAGGGGAAGCCAGATGGTATGAGCCCTAATGCTAAACCCCCAAAACAGACCCTGCCTATTTGCCAACTTGACAGTCGGCGGCAACTGGTTAATGTTCCATTCACTAGGCAAGTGAAACACAGAACAAGACAAAACCGGCAGGCAAAAAACAGAGATCAAGAAGGAGGCAAAGAGGTCAGAAATCCAAACAATATAAGCCAATAAGTAAAGCCAGCTCAAGCTACAAAAGATTATCGCAAGTGATGTCCAAGAGCACAAGTGATCTTCTTATGAGATGTCAGAGTCCAATCTAGGGTGTGATTGGGCCAGGCCTCCCACATCCAAACCACACAGAACACAGACTGGCAAGGAAGGGAGATGATAGACAAAGGCAACTGTATATCACCACTCAGTCTAAACTATCAGCAGTAGTGTTGAGCGATTGCATTGGCTATCGAGATCGATCGATAGTCGATAGTCGGCCGCTATCGATAAGGTTTTCCTGTACCTCCCTTGTACAATTCAGAGGAATTTTTTTAACAGCTATTTTGTACATGCAAGTTTTTTAGTACTTTAATTCTAGAAAACACATTTTTAAAATCGGATGGAATCCCACCATGTCTTTGTTTCTCTTTTTTTCATTGTATTAAATGGGTTGTCTCAATACAGGGATTGATAGCTATGTTAAAGATCTTGCAAATACAAGTCATTTTGCAATATGTGTCCATTAACAGTGTCCTACCTATTCCTGTTTCTGACAGCACCATCACCCTTGAGCCACTCTTGACAATTGTGAAGAACAAATGTCTGTTAGAAACAACATTTTTTAGAATAGGACCTGTAGTATAGCTGCATGTCACAGCAAAATGCCCCCAAAAATTCAAAGCATGACCCTTGAGCCACTTTGGACAATTGTGAAGAACAAATGTCTGTTAGAAACAACATTTTTTAGAATAGGACCTCTAGTATAGCTGCATGTCACAGCAAAATGCCCCAAAAATTCAAAGCATGACCCATGAGCCACTTTTGACAATTGTGAAGAACAAATGTCTATTAGAAACAACATTTTTTCGAATAGGACCTGTAGTATTGCTGCATTTCAAAGCAAAATGCCCCCAAAAATTCAAAGCATGACCCTTGAGCCACTTTGGTCAATTGTGAAGAACAAATGTCTGTTAGAAACAACATTTTTTTTTATAATAGGACCTGTAGTATTGCTGCATTTCAAAGCAGACATGAACCCCAAAAAATTATAATTGACTTCTCAGCCAACTGTTTAAAATGTGTGGGAGAAGGAAATGCCACTTAGACAGCCCTTTTCTGTTCAAAAGACCTATGATTATTGGTGTATCTCTCAGCTACATGACCCCAAAAAATTTTATAAATATGACTTGCTCATGCACAACTATTTAAAAAGTGTGAGGAGAAATGCACTTAGAAAGCACATTTCTGTTCCAAAAGGACCAATATTATAGCTGTATCTCACGAGCAAACATTGACCTCAAAAACTATTGACAATGCGGGGTGGATAACTTCTTATAGATAAAGTGCGTATGGAATACGGTGTTTCATGTAACATTGTGTCTTTACAGTTCTCCTCACAAGCAAAACAGCAACAATGAACTGTTGGAAAAGAGAAAAAAAAATTGCAGTGAAGAAATTATCATTTAAAAAAAAGTTTTTTCAAGAGGGCCATTTCTGTTGAAAAGGAATGTGAGATAGACGGCAACTAATCGGTGACCGCGGCCAAATTGGGGCCACAACATCATCAGAGATCCAAGCCTGATTCAATTCTTATGAAAGTCAAACGGATCCACATGATTGGGAAAGCGGGCATGCGTTTGTCTGTAATGACTCCTCCAGCTGTGCTGAAGGTCACCGCTCAGATATGACGTGGCTGCTGGGCAGGAAACACTCTATGGTGTGATGAGCCAGCTCGGGCATTAATCCATTTTAGAAACCCAAGCAAGAAGACTATTGGTCCGGAACACTGAAAAACATCTGTGTTTGAGACGGCAGGATAGTCGTGCACCATGATCTTCAAGCGCGTTCTTGTGTGTTGGATGTTTGCCCTGCATTGCATTCGTGGTGTGGTGGTAAACAAAGATTGCCAGAGGGTCACCACATTAGGCTTCTGCCCCCTTGCTGCTGCTGCTGCTGCTACGCCTAATGGCACTCTATGCTGTCCGTGATGATGTTGTTCCACCGTGACATTTTGGGGAACGTGATGATGCAGATGCAAATCAGATGTCTCCAAGATGATCAATCTGCAAGGTCTCCGTTTCCTGCATTTTACTCTCTATTTGGTGTGGGTGGAAGAAAGTGCGAGTGTTGTTTTGTACAGGGGATCCAGGTGGGTGGTCCACCAGTTAAGTTGCATTTGATGGCCTTAAGCGTGGATCATTGTTGGAGGAAGGAAATGGAGCCTTGATTTACCAAGCTTGGGTCGAGGGGGGCACTAGCAAATGATCTTCTCATCTTCCCCTCCGCCTCAAATCACGCCAAATCTTTCCAAGGCTAGGGAGCGGGTAACATCGGTGTCTAGGAATACTCCTCTGCTGCCTCCTCCTCCGCTGCCTCCGGCACAGCTTCAACACAACCCTTGACTTGCCTGAGATGTGCACCCAGAGAGCTGATTGCGCCACCTTGACTAGCTCTGGACCCCGATCAACTGCCTAATGAAGACGATGATATTGTGAAAACTGTCGAGGCCTTGTGGATTTGACGGAGAGAAAGGCTCCGTGTCCGCATCTGTGTCCGTCTCCTCCTCCGTCGCTGGCTGGGACTGTCTGTTTCAGAGTGTCATCGATCGTTCCAGAACTAAGTCACCACAATGCTCATGCTTGACAAGGGCATTGTCCGCATGACCATGTTGGATGACTTCTTCAAAACTGGCAAGGATGGTGCAGAGCTTTTTCACCTGCTCCGCTTATCGGGTGGTTCAACCCCCGAGGTCTCGTACCGCTGCTGTCAGGCCATGTGTCACTTCGTACTGCGTAATGGCTTTGCGCTGCTGCACAATCGTTGGAGCAGGGTGGAGGGTGGACATTCCAGGTGTTGCACGGCAACAATGTGCGACGGTTGGAGGGGAGGCGAGCTTGTCGCTGTGCATCGCAGCCAGGCGGGACGATAGCAGGGTGGCGAACGGCAGAAAGTGCGAACTCAGCCCTGAGCCTTCTCAGCAGGCAGTCAGCGGGTAGCTCGTTAGAATTTTCTGGGACAACAAGGTTCATGACATGTGAGGCAAGGGATGTGCTCCAGCCTAACGATCTTAAGGGCGGCAGCAGATTTCGCCGTTATCGCAAACCACTTGCCTGGCACAGGTTCCTTGTCACCCAGCAGCGCTCGTCTCGTTGCTTAGAGCCGTCCACAGCTACTGACTGTGTGTGGACGGTCTCCACGGAGATTGAATTTCAACACGGGCCTGGTGGGTTCTCTGGGCACGTGATGCCACCAGAGGACCTTGGGGGAAAGAGCCATTCAAATCCTGCAGTTTTGAAGAGCGTGCGCCGAGTCTGAGAGCCACCGTCACCCCCAGGAGAATCCACCCAGCTCACCCAGTGAGTGGTCACAGAGATATAGTGGCCTTACTAGTCATGTGTCGGTGGTGAGATGAGATGGACTTTAGGACCAGATGCAGCAACGCGCTGAATTTTAGTTGGACACGTGGCTGGCCAGGCAGGGACGGCTTTTCTGGCAGAAGAAATGCTGCTCGCATCTGGTATTGGGGGCAGGCGGAGGGCCATGACGTGGCGGAACCCATCTGTTCCACCAGACGGGAAAAGGGAACATTTCCAAGGCAAAAGACTGGTAATGCGACATTCAGGCTTTTGCCTTTGGGATGGTTTGGGTTTTAAAGTGTTTTCTTCTGCTCCCAAACCTGGGAAGACAGAAGGCTGGCTGCTAGACTGGGCTGTACGGGTGCAGGTCGTCAAACTGGCGGAAGGAGATGGTGTGGTAGGATGGGTCTTGTTGGTGCTGGTGGTACTCGGCGACGGTGGTGGCTGAACGGGAGGCTGATCCCTGTTCATGACTCTGGGGACATGGGCAGCTGAGGAAACGTTGGTGGTTGGCGGAGGAAGGAGGAGGCGGAGACAGAGGGTGTGACAGTGGTAGGAGGCCCGGCGTCGGTCTGGCCTTTTTTGGCCAAGTGTTCCCTCCATTTCAACTCATGCATTCGCTGCATGTGACTAGACATGTTGGTGGTGGTTAACCACTTAAGGTTCTTGCCTCTACTTATGCGTTTATGGCAAGGCGGCATATGACATCGCTGGGTGAATCAGAGGCTTGCTCAAAGAAGGCCCAGGCTTGAGAGGTCCTGGACCTTTTTGACGGCGATAAGCAAGGAGCGGGGTTTGCTCTGACCGTGTGTGGCGGAATCATTTCAGCGGAATTCTGCGACCGCCCTCTCCCTTTTTGTGGCGGGACCCGTATTGACACTACCCCATCGTCTTCCTCCTCGTCCACTGATGAAGCGCTCGCAAGCTAATTCTGCGGAAAAAGAACAGGATGGATCCGCAATGTAGTATCATCATCATCATCAAACACAGGTGACTTGGTCGTCCTGACTTTCTGCATCCAGAAGCTGCGGGCTACAAGCAAGGGGCACTGCAAGGCGTTGCCGACCGCCGGGATTTTTGCGATTGACCGGCTTCCTTCACCTCCTCTGATGGCATCAGAAACTGGGCGTCAGGCCGAACTTAAATCTCCTTTGATCTTTTAACATGCCTTCTGACCCCAACCGCATTTTGTCATCAAAGAGGCTTTCAGACAATGGGATTATCCACTTGGGTGGGTACTCGAGTTGGAACATTGGGCTGCTTAATGTTGGACGATGCTGATGATGCTGATGATGACATTTGTGGCCGGGTGACTACGGGACGAGGAGAGTTAAGACTGCTAGATGCAGTTGCATTAACCACTGAAGGACAGATGGCGACGATGTTCGTTACTTAGTTTCACAGGGCATACCCAGCGAGACAGGCCTGACGTCTGCAATGTCGATCCGCTGGCATGTTGTGTTGTCGCCAGCACTGGATGGAGGCACCTTCTCTCGTTACCTCTACCTCCTGTGCTACCCCCTCTTTGCTCGCTTACCATCCTGCATTTCGCTCCATGTTCAGAAATATAAAAAATTTGAGAAGGTTGGAATAGTTTTTGGAAAGTTCTTATTAAAAGACGGCAATTCAAAAGCTTTTTTCAATTCCCTCTAATCAAAACAAATTGCGGGATTCAATTTAACTGCAAGGTTCTATCAACAAATCTGACTGGACAAAGTCCAGAAAACACGTAATCTGTTATGTTTTGGTATAATAATAGTTATTTTTTGAACCTTTCAATCACCTGTGGTGAATATAGATTTGATTTTTTAAGATTTACGTAGATGCTGCGTCAATGAACAGTGCTGGGTGCGCAAAAAGTCAAAAAAACACGTAACTGTTATGTTTTGATATAATAAACCGGTATTTTTTGCCACCTTTCAATTTCACCTGTGGTGAATATGAATTGCTGTTTTAAGATTTACGTAGATGCCTGCGTCAATGAACAGTGTGGGTGCGCAAAGTCAAAAAAACACGTAACTGTTATGATTTTGATATAATTAAACGGTATTTTTTGCACCTTTCAATTCCCTGTGGTTGACATATAGAATTGCTGTTTTAAGATTTACGTAGATGCTGCGTCAATGAACAGTGCTGGGTGCGCAAAAGTCAAAAAACACGTAACTGTTATGTTTTGATATAATAATCTTTCAATTCACCTGTGGTGAATATAGAATTGCTGTTTTAAGGATTTAGTAGATTTGGCTGCGTCTATGTACAGTGCTGGGTGCGAAAAATTCAAAAAACACGTATCTGTTATGTTTTGATATAATAAACGGTATTTTTTGCACCTTTCAATTCACCTGTGGTGAATATGTTGCTGTTTTAGTTTTACGTAGATGCTGCATCAATGAACAGTGCTGGGTGCGCAAAAGTCAAAAAACACGTAACTGTTATATTTTGATATAATAAACGGTATTTTTTTGCACCTATCAACCTGTGGTGAATATAGAATTGCAGTGTTTTAAGATTTTACGTAGATGCTGCGTCAATGAACAGTGCTGGGTGCGCAAAAGTCCAAAAAACACGTAAACTGTTATGTTGTGATACATTAAACGGTTTTTTTTGCACCTTTCACATGTCACCTGTGGGAATATAGAATTGCTGTTTTAAGATTTACGTAGATGCTGCGTCAATGAACAGTGCAGGGTGCGGCAAAAGTCAAAAAACACGTAACTGTGAATGTTTTCGACGATACACGGTTATTTTTGGCAACAAATCAACTGTGCTGACTACAAGATTGCTGGTTTGTAATTTAAGTGCAAGGGTGGATATATCACAGGTCAACAGGTGTAATGGGTAAAATTGAACACCTATCTGAAATGTATACTGATAATAAATGTGGAGTTTTGAGCGAACAATGAGGACCTGCAGTTACTAGAAATTAGTTTATCCTATTAAGTTCAGGCTGCCCAATATCCTGGAATATTTCAAATAGCAAAACTGTTAATAATAAAAGATTTTCCACTTCAATGTTCTACACTAAGTCTTGGTGAACTTTATACAGTGTTCTTTATAGAGAGATGCTTGTATGTGTCGCCTGCGGGCCCCCCCCCCCCCCGCTCCACCGCGTGGAATTTTACAGCGGTAGATGCTGCTTTAAATTTCTTAGCTAACTACATTAATGTTCAAATCTCTAACTCTAACTAAAGTGGAAGGATCACAGCTAGATAGTAGACCTCCCCCCCCCCCCCCCCCCCCCAAGGTTCTCTGTGCAGACATAGGACTAATTTGCTGAGCTGTTTGGCCAAGGCAGAGCGCAGGTCCTATCCCTATGAGACGGCTGAGAGACACTGGGGCTGAAACTGGAAACGCTGTTCTATGTAAAAACGAGGTCATTGATTTTTCCAGCAATCGCAAACATACACATCCCAGTCATGACGTCGCACACAAATCTCACCCTGCTTTATTCTGTAATCTCATTTTGTGGCGCCAAAAATTACAGGAAGTGCGGGACGAAAAAGGCGCGATCTAATAGATGATTCACTGATTTCAACCTTAATTATCGCATGATCTGGAAATTTCAATCTCCATAAAAACCTTGCCGATTTCAACTTTGTCGATAAAAATCGCTCAACACTATTCCTAACTTTTAAGCCATAATCTTGATTTAATTTTGTAACTGTGTTCAGAAGATGTTTTATAAAGAATGAAGAATAAAAATGGTTATTTTATGATGAAATAACGAGCTATGAAGAAAGTTTGTTCTGATATATGCAGAGGACATTCAGTAAATTGGAAGGTGGTTTGCTTGGATTTTTTCCCCAAAAAAAAAAACCCCCATAAAAAACAAAAAAGAACTTTGTTTCTGTCTGGATAAGCTGTTTAAATACAATTGGAAGTGACAATGACTTGCAAACTGTATGTATTCTTCTGAAAAAGCAGAGGTACCATACAAAAGATATGATCCACTTTTTGGATTGCTCTGTGTCTCCGTTTGGCAGCCCCTACTTCTGAAGTTTTTAATACTTGTATCTGACCTCAATGCCATGTCATGATTATTTTTTTATTTATTATTGGTTTACACAATATGGACTTTAGTAGTCAATAGTTTAATACTCCTTTTATTTTCTGTGGCAAGAGGTTGCATGTTTGTGCCATGAGACTGTGTAAAACAGGGAATATGTTCTTTTCTGCTAAGTATTTTGGGTTGTTAGCCTAGAGACAGACCTGGTTTGGAGTGGAGAGAGATCAGCTCTGCTCTGGATCTTGAGTTGATCAAGCGAAATGGAGGCACCTGTTCATTGACAAGGTTGTAAGGCCCCGTTCACACGGCGGTTTTGGCCGCGGTTATGGGCCGCGAGTTTTCCCACCGGTTTCCGCGGCCATAGCCGCGGCCAAATCGCGCCTAGTTTATTAACATGGTTTCCTATGGGAAACCGCGTTAATATTCACACTCCGTTCGTTTGGCCGCGGCTCTGGGGCGTGTGAAGAACTCTCCTGTCAATTCCTGACAGGGAGTGCTCTGCACGGCGGCCGCGCGGTGCTGCCGCGGGTGGTGGGCGGCTGGGACGCGGCTCGTGACGCGGTTTGCCACCTGCTATTAATTTGCATGGGGGCAAACCCTCGGCGCAAGCCGCGCCCCAAACCACGCCCACCGCCCGCGCCGCAAACCCGCGTCGGGAGATGCGAGGCTCGACGTGGATATGGTCGCGGGAACCGCGGCGAAACCCGCGGCCAAAACCACCGTGTGAACGGGGCCTCAGTTCCCGAGATAGGGCTCTCACTTAGAAGAACAGGTGCTGCTAACTTGTGGGAGGCGGAACCTGAGGATTGCTGGAGTGAATATAGTTTGTGGTGCTGGCCAGTGGATTCAGGACATGGTTTGTAAGGAAACCGTAATTTTTAGTAAGAGACTAGACAGACTATAATACTAGGATTTACGTTGTGCATCTTGACCTGTTGCTGTGTGATAACTGAAAAATAAAGTTGTCTGAGGTCAGGTTTAAACCTGACTACTATGTTAAAATGTATTGATGTGCCAAGATCCTTCTAACCAAGAGCTAATTGACCCCTTTGGAGTCACACCATTTGTCACATCACAGTTGATAAAATTCCTGATTTCATGCACATCAAAAAAAAAAAAAATTCAAACATTCTAGAAAAACTATGGTAGCTTTATAATAACTGATTATAAATGAATTCTCTTTCAGGACAAAAGTGTAGTCAGGTTGTTGTCATTGCCTTCTTCAGTCAATGTTGTTATACTCTAAAGGGATTCATGTGACACAAGAGACGACACTATTCCTTAAAGAGGTTTTTAACATGTAGTGAACGGTAAATCGAGGCTTTTACTAAATTCATTGCTCTATTAATAGTGCCTTGGTCAGGAGATAAGAGAGATTTTATCTGCACTAAGGTCGGACATGATCCCAAATACGATGCAATCACCATTTTTAGGATCTATTTTGCACCGTAAAAAAACACTTGACTCCATAGTTCCCCTGATAATAAATGAACTGTAATATACCAAAACTAGGCACATTATATGCCGGTCACAGCGCATTGTAATGCGCCTAAAAAGGCGCATTAAATATAGTAGTGATGATACACTGTGCACTTATTGAGGTGCATTACATACATGATACATTATGCACTTCCGCTACGCAATGTGCCTTGATAGGCGCATCACATACGCTAGCAGTGATACGTTATGCGCCTTTTTAGGTGCAAGGTATACCAGATGTCAGATTTTTGAAATGATTGTACTTTCAGGCGCACTTTATCCTGATTAAATGCTCCTTAAAACTGCCGCAGTGACACCTATTTTCAGATATGCCGTGCTATGTGTCTTTAGGTTGCCGTCCATATCTCCATTCCTAATTAGGCAGAGAGCAGGCAGTGATATTACCATGGTCAGACAGGGCAGAGTCTTTAACAAGATTATATTGTGTAACGGATATGGTAGTGGATCCTATTATGAACCACACAAGCGATGGTGTTAAGCCACGCAGAGAGCGGAGTCCTAAGTAGGTCCAGTTTTCACGGATGTGACTTGCTGGCGGGCGGATAGTACCAGGTCGCTAACCTACCTGACGTGTTTTGCTTTGCGGTGGCAGCCGAGGTGTTGTGCATACAGAAACTTGAAGCAGGCTCGTAGTCGGTGGACAGCAGAAGAGTCAGTGCAGGGCGGCCAGTGGTTCGTCAGTCGGCGGGACAGGTCAGAGGTCAGACAGGCGGCAATGGCTCGTGTGTCAAGAAGACGCGAGGCAGAAGGTACGGTACACAGATAGACGGAGCAAGACACTACTGGAACGCTTCCACTTCTAGGCACATGGCACTATCGATACGCAAGTTGCTAAGGAATGGGCAAGAGCTTAAATTAGGTGTCATCGCCCGGTGAGACCAATTCACCATGCGCAGTGTCCCAGTTAAAGTTTACCTGTATGCCGCACGCTGCGCACCTAAAGGGGCTGCTCAGCGCACAGACCGGCCTGCAGCAGGTAGCGCTGCCGGGACGGAAACAGGGACGTGGCGAGGTAAGTTGGGACACCAGAGAGCTGCTGTGGTGGTGATTCCCGCAGCCTCAGAGTATCCGCAGGCTGCGCGGATAGCGGGGTGTGCCTTCGACCGACGACATCGGAGGTTCGCGCAGGGACACCCGTAACATATTCGTTATAACTGTTTTCTACCTTTTAGATAATGATGTGTTTCACATCCTTCTGAAGGTCTGCAGTGTTGTTTACTTACAGATTAATTCTCCTGCACCGTCTCTGTAATGCTCAGCTAGTTATGGAGAAGCTAAATATGTTTATCAGTGTCATAGAACCACCCACAGTCTGAACTAAGCTTTCTGTGACTCTGTGAAACAGCATGGTGAGAACACCCCTTTAAATGTAAATTCTGTTTTATGGATATGAAATCACTAATTGTCTGGAACTATGAGCATGCATATTTAACATATCTTACAAAATAATATAGTGTAGTATCCTCATCATTTGTTCTTCATGAAAAAAAAAAATATAATAATCAATGGAAATAAAAGATGCATATTTTAAAACCTGTGGTGGTTGGTCTGTTATATTGATAAGTATGTCCACCCACCAGGATACAGAAATAAAATGCACCTGTTAGCTTATATGGTTGTAAATAGTATGAACTAAATAAATGTTGGCATCTTGAGCTTAGGATCACTACCAGAACATATGATGTCTGCTTTCTTATTTTCCAATCTTACTACTGAGTACAATGTATGTTGTGCTGATCCCATAAAAGAAAACACATGACCCATGTTGATGAGCCTTCTGTAGATTCTTTCTTATCTATTCTGTGAATCAGCTCTGTGTTTGCCTTGGCAAAGCCTAGAATCATTTGACTTCCAGATAATGAAGATGGATGAGAAGCTACTAACTATGCTGATGGAATAAATGTATTACATTGTGCACATATTTTCTTTTTAGATTATTTTTAAAGTTATTGAGCGTTTATAAAAATGTTATCACTTAAAATGACTTATTTCTGATACTCAGCTATGATATGAATTCATTGAAGACCTCTCTTGTTGTGTAATAACTAATTATAAACATTTCAATTATATGTGTAACATATAACCTTTTTTTTTTTACAGACAGAAATAATTTTATTCAAAATGTAAACCAATTTAGGATTTAATTTAACAAGTGGAATTCTTAGGGTACGCTCACACAGCGCAAGTTGTGGTTTAGTTGATGATTTTTCACATAGTCTACTGTTTTATTGACTTCAATGGGAGTATGCATACTCTGCAGGATAGGTTTGTCTGCATATTTTGACTGCATTGATTGACATCAATGTATAGAAATCGGCAATACAATTTTTAATTAATCTGCAAACAAAACAATGAACAAATCCACACACAAATCCACACACAAATTTGCAACATATCCACCCCATGGGAACATCAGACAGGATCTGTTAAATAGGCGCTGCACCTTCAGTAAACTTTGCATAAATCAGTAATACAAATAAATCTAAGAAACTTTGCAGTATATCTTATAAGAGAAAATCTTTTCTTATCGCTGTCTAAATTTAGACAGCGATAATAAAAGATAATAAAATTTAGCATAAATTTGACAGGCTGTCTATAAATGCACCAGATTTATCATAGTTGCTCATGCTGATTGATAAATTTGGTACAGCTTTAGATGTATCTACCTCTTTAGACCAAAATTTATTTGGCTTACTTTCAATGCTAAATTTTTGGCGCATTTCTGATTTAGCATTGTGTCACATTGTGAGCACACCCACTTTCACTCTAATCCACACCAACTTTTTGAAAAGCTATAACCCCGTTGCTTGAGAGTGTGCAAAAAGTGTTTAAAACCTATAATCAACATGTCTGCAACAAGCTTCACCAAAAATGCGCCACTTTTTGTTGCATTTTAAGACACTTTTCTGGCGGAACCACAGTAGTAAATGAGAGCCAATGTCTCTTTACTCTTCTTCTTCTCCCCCCTACTTGATTAATCATGCACTCTTACCTGATCCTAGTTGTATAATGGCCCAAAAGACTGCTTTTTTCCATGCATATATGACATCCTATTCCGAAAACTTACCTGAAAGTACAAGTGCACTCTAAATGTCATCAGTTGTTGATTACATCTATTTCTTACAGTCTGAAATATGTAATAGCGGTAATTATGGTAACCTTTGAAGTGCACCTTAAAAAATAAGAACTTTTTATAAATCAGTACAAGCAAGAATAAAAAACTTTGTTATAAATCTTTTTACTGAAAAAAGTACTCTTTCCCTTCCCCCTAAACTTCCTTAACTTTTTCCCCTCATTTAAAATGAATTGTAGAGTTTTACTGAAGTCATTACAACTGCTTATAATATTATAAGGGGGGAGGAAAGGGAAGACCCACAATAAAACAAAAGAGGAAGTATGCTCTTTACTGTCTCACCTTAGTACTAGAATCACAGCCTCTCTGTGTGCTGTGTATAGGAGACTCATACATTGTTCTAAACCCCAATTTTAAAGCTAACCCTATAAATTTGTTTTTTCATAGCTCACAATATTACAAAAGCACAACCACAACGGGTTAACTAGGTGTATGCCTTGGCAATGGTTTGTAAATACAGGGATAAGGCTTCAGGTGAAAAAGCCTAATAATGGCTGTGCTGATGAGGACTAATAATTGGGCATAAATACTGTTATAAAAAGCTCTCTAAACCTCAAGAGATAAGACAGTCTAAAATGTTGGCCTCCAGTAGGAAATTTCAAAGTGCACCCCCATACCTGGCACCCGAGACTTACTCAGTCCTGAATCGAGTAATTATTATTTCTTGTTTAAAACTAGCTTCTATGACACATTTTTTCAGTTTCCACTAAAGGGACCCTTTTTATTAATTTTATAAAATACAAAAAAATCAAACTACAAGTATTTCCACATGTCGGAGGGTCAAGTGACAACTTTGTATATTATTCTTTTAGCATCTTAAGGTTGTCTCCCAATAATTACATTACATTTTTTCTGTAAATATATGTGCTAAGTAAGGTTATTTTACAATAGAATATACAATCCTTTATTAAAATATGCATACATACAAAATAATTTTAAAATTAACATTGGAACAAAATATTCATGGACCTAAGGCACTTTAACCTAATTATTGTAAACTTTGCAATTTGAAGCTGAGTTAATTAAATCACTTCAAAACATATGTTGTTCCTGGAGGCAGGACTAAAGCTTGTAATGCATATATGTATGAGGTGATATTGGTTGCTTGTTTGGTTATAGTATCCAGCTCATGATAGAAGTGACTTTGCATTTACCACCTTATTCCATAATATAGGTAGCGTCATGTCTCTCAAACGTGGTTTGCTGCCTCCTTCTTTGTGTATTATGTATAGCACTATATGTATCGTACCCTGTTGAATGACATGTAAACAGAACTCATTTGAGGATAAACATATGTGCCAGACATTCAGGTAAAGAAACACTCCACTTTTTGGGGTACTACCATGGCTTTTAAACTTTTTCGCCCCCCCTGGTGGGGGGGGGGGAGGGGGGGGGCCGGGCCCGCCGGGGGGGCCCTAACTTGCATTTCAGCGGGGGCGATACCCGCTGGTAACTCACATGTCATTTCTCCCCCCTCTCGTATTCGCCACAGGGAAGGAACGTAAAACCATAGTTCTTAGAGAACCTTGGGTTACCGTAATGATGGGCCTTACCCTAATTTCGCACTCCGGTGCGTAATTACGGACCGAAATACGGCCCATTTTAAGCCGTGTGAACATGGCCTTAAAGACTGATTTTCTGAGAGACTGCACTGCTTTATTATTTTATAGCTGTTAAAGGGGTTTCGCCACAAAGTAAAATTGATGTGGGAAACTTACAAACTAAATAATAAACATTTTTACCATTCATTATTGTTAAAAATTCTGCACCGTTTTTGTTTTAGCTGCTCCTTTAGTGATCCATTGTTTACAGCTCATCTCCAGGGGATACGACCAGGGCTGAGAGCTCTTCAGTCCTGGTCAGACATGCTCAGACATCACCTCTCCCCTCAGGCAGCTACTGAGTGTTCAAACCCCGGGTGCTGTCATTCTACTCCCATCCTCTGTACTCCTTAGTAATTAGTCAAACAGTGCAAATAAATAAAAAAAAGAAACCAAGGTATTTGCCTTGATGAAGAGAAAAAAAAATCCTCAGGTTTGGTTCCTGCAGGGATTTGAACCTAGGACCCTTCTGCTGTGAGGCAAAAACTTTACCTCTGAGCTACTCACAGCTTTATACATAAACAAACCTTTCTTTGACTAGAGAGAGGAAAGGCCTGGTGATGTCATTCTGCTGGATCACATGATATGCAATTTAAACAAATCAGACACGCCCACTTCTGAGCACACAGAGCTGAAGAACTGGATACAGGAGGTATGAAATGAGATCGTGGCAAAACCCCTTTACGTTTTATGTACATTGCATAGACTATGAATGTATGCATACCTCCCAAGTGTCCTTATTTTGGCGGTACAGTCCCTATTTATGAAATAGATTTGCGTCAATAAACTGACTATTTTGCTTTAAACAGTATCTGATTGCTTCTTATTGTATATTACATAACAACGTATTTAATATTTCATCATTGGATACAATGCAATCCGGAAAATGTGTCCCTTTTTGGCTGCCTAAAATGTTGGCATGTATGTCCTTGGTCGTGGTTAGAGGCATGTATTGGTGTGATGTCATGTGTTTGGGTGTGGATAGAGGCATGTCTTGGTGTGATGTCATGTGTTTGGTGTGGTTAGAGGCGTGTCTTGGCGTGATGTCATGTGTTTGGGTGTGGTTATAGGCATGTATTGGTGTGATGTCGTGTTTGGGCGTGGTAAGAGGCGTGTCTTTGCGTGATGTCATATGTTTGGGTGTGGTTAGAGGCATGTCTTGGTGTGATGTCCTGTGTTTGGGTGTGGTTAGAGGCATGTCTTGGTGTGATGTCATGTGTTTGGGTGTGGTTAGAGGCGTGTCTTGGTGGGATGTCATGTGTTTGGGCGTGAGGTTATTAGTTGTGTCTTGGGTGTAAGTGTCATGTGTGTTTGTTTGGGTGTGTTTAGAGGCGTGTCTTGGTGTGATGTCATGTGTTTGGGTTTGGTTAGAGGCATGTCTTGGTGTGATGTCATGTGTTTGGGTGTGGTTAGAGGCATGTCTTGCTGGGATGTCATGTGTTTGGGAGTGGTTAGAGGCGTGACCTGTGTCCCTCTTTGCAATCTCTAAAAGTTGAGAGGTATGCATGTATATATGGTATATTTTGTACATTTGATATTGTGTTTGTGCATTTTTAGGACTTTGGTTGCTGGGATGGGCGGACTATGGCACTCTGCAGTCCCAATGTGACTGTGACTCCCAGTGTGACAGCAAGAATAGTTAGTGTTAGTATCAGCTAGCAAGAGGAGTAGCCATTGTAGACTTAGAAAGAGCCTGATACTGACATGAGTGCATGAACTATGACACTAAAGAGCTTTGCCAAGATAATGATAGCTGGAACAGAGAGAGAAGAAGCTAAAAGGGTATGTTTTATTACCATGTGGCCTAGTACAGATATGCCTGTAAGAATTAGTAGGCCTTAGGCCAGTCCATTATAGATATGTTGATAAACTCAAAGACATAGTGGGCTTGTTCATCAACAATCATCGGTGTGCTGGAGATCAAAGAGGACTTGTCCATTTTGAGAGAAATGATAGGATGGAGGTTCTGAGAGGGCTTGCTCACCATGCAATAGATAGTAGGCTAGACGTCTGGAAGAAATGTGACATGAGGCTTGCTACTGGAAGTCCCATTAGACCAGGGCTGTAAGAGATGTCTGAACCAGAAAGAGAGCCAAAGTGGGTTATGTAGTGTTAGACTAGTACCCGACAGAGGCTACAGGTGTGTGTGGAAGGATCATGTGAGAATAGACACCTCAAGGCTTGATGTGATTTATGATTCTTTCATTTTCTGCAAATACGACATTGTAATACTTCCATAGGAATACAATCAGCAACGCATTAAATATATAGAGATACAAAAAAGTGGTAAACCTGGCGTAGTGACCGAGAGAAAAGTCCTCTAGTTCAGTCCATCCATATATGGTGCAATGAATTCACGAGTCCTCAGTGCTGATGACCGGACCCTCAACAGAGCTGAAGAGAGAGCTCACGCATCCTGGCGACGTTTCGGAAGAAACACTTCCTTTTTCAAGCATGCGCTGTTGGTGACAGGTAAATCTATATATACTCTATCGTAATCACGTGATGACCCATTCATAAAATTATAGAAAACATACACAGCTTTTTTAAATTGCTTAAACGTTCAAGCAACACATAATGCAATATGCAACATACACAATATACCTATAAATAACATTTCAAGCTAAAAACTTTGTTTAACCCTTTCGGGATTAATGTCCGTAATCTATCGATCCAAAATGCTTCACGCTTTAGAAGCATAGGACCGATATCACCATACCTTTCAGACACTTCTTCTAGGACGCACCATTTCAAATCACTTACTTGGTGTCTAAATTCTTTAAAGTGACATGCTACATTCGTTTCGCCATATTTATTGATCTCCTGCTCACTGCTATCTTGCGTTTTCTTTAAATATCTACGTATTGTGGACTTATGTTCGTTCAACCTCTGTTTGATGGGACGGCTCGTTTGTCCAACATACAATTTTCCACAAAGGGCATTTTAAACTCATATATCACATTCTTGCTATTGCAAGTGTGAAAACCGCGCAAAGGGATTTCTTGACCTTGAGTAGGATGCATAATATTAGGCCCCCTTATAATGGCGTTGCAATTATAGCACGCCAAACATGGGAAAGTGCCCTGTTTTTTTGCCTGTAATTTAGACTGTCTATCCTTTATTTCTATGACATCAGATCGCACCAACTGATCTCCTATTGTTCTTCCCTTTTTGAATATACATCGTGGTCTGCATTTGAATAGATGCCCATATTTCTCATCTTTCTGTAAAATCTGCCAATATTTATTAATGGCCCTATGTATAATTTTAGAATGTTTCCCATAAGTTGTAATGAAATTACATCTATCTTCCTCTTTCTCACTATTCCTTTCTCGTATGGTACCTTCCCTATCCAGTTTACCAATATCCTCACCTACTTTACTAATTTCATCAGCTTTGTACCCTTTATCCAAAAACTTATTGGTCAATCTCATTTTTTGCTCACTATATTTCTGATCATTTGAACATATTCTTCTAGCACGCAGGAATTGACCCTTTGGGATGCCAGAGAAGGTTTGGGGAGCGTGGTAACTAGCTCTATGAAGTGTGTTGTTACGGTCTGTAGGCTTAACAAAGAGTGTAGTCTCAAATTCATGCTGATTATCCTTCTTAGGGATTTCTATATCTAGAAACTGTATTGTGTATTCATGTTTCGTTAGTGTTAAACTGATAAGGGGATGACATTTATTGATGTATTCAACAAACAATTCTAATTCAGTTACACTACCTCCCCACAATATGAAAACGTCATCGACTTATCTCTGCCAACAAAGTATATTGCTTTTATATCTAGAGGATAAAACATATTCATCCTCAAATGAAGCCATATACAGGATAGCTATACTCGGTGCAGCCGGAGACCCCATAGAGGTCCCTTGCAATTGCACATAATATTCATCACCAAATCTGAAGTAATTCTTCTTCCATACCAATTCTAACAATGTCATAAGGAAGGAAAGCAGAGAATTAGAAATAGTGGGATCTAATGACAAAGCATCACGAACAGCAGCACAACCTTCCTCATAAGGGACATTAGTAAACAAACTTTTTACGTCGAGTGTACATAACCAGCTTGCCTGCAATGCATCAAGTTGTTGCATATTGGACAAAAATTGCTTTGTGTCCAATAAACATCTGGGTAGTTTTTTTACGATTTTTTGAAGGAACCCATCCAAGTATACGGCCACCGGCTCTAAAATAGAGCCGATGCCCGACACTATCGGTCTGCAGGGAGGTGCTTGCATACACTTATGAATTTTTGGAATAAAATAAATAATCGGTACTTTAGGGTTTTTAACTTTCAACATGTTACCTATAACCGGCGGTATGATACCTAATTCAAGAGCCTCATCAACAACTTTATTGATCTCCTGTTGTCTTGGACAGATCGTACTACATCGAGGAGGCAAAAAAACAACTAGGTGATGTAGATATATATCAGAAATTGCCCATAGATCCTACACAGGAATATCAGAAAAACCTTTTTGCATTGTATTGCCACCGTCTTAAATAAAAATTAAAAATAAAATTAAGAAAAATATTTTGTTTTAACCAATACAATCTTTAGAGAGGGGGATATGTTTATAATGAATTGTTGATGTCAAACTCTAATAACATTAATTAAGGGATTTTTTATTTTTAACATTTTAGCCGCAGCATCATTTTCTGCGACCAATAACTTTTCTTTGTGCTTTTAGGTACTGACTTGAGTGAAGCGCCATTTTTTGCCTTTTGTACTTTTTTTTGCAATTTGGGCATTTACAATTTTTTTCTTCTACGGTTTTCAGCATAAAGGATAAATGATGTTATATTTTAATAGATCTTTTTCAGAAGCAGCAATACCAAACGTGTAACTTTTTATTATTTTGTTTTTTATTTGTAAAATGGCAAAAGGGGGTGATTTAAACTTTTTTTTTTTTTACACTTTTAAAAAATTTTTTTTAAATTCAACATTAAGTCCCCCTAGGGTACCTCACCACTAGAGGGCACAATCATTTATACAGCCTAATGCATAATGTATAGACCAGCTGTTGGGAAACTACAACTCCTATCATGCCCACTGATATAAATTATATAAATGCACAATGGGAGTTGTAGTTTCCTGACAGCTGGAGAGCTGCACTTTGCTGACCAATGGTGTAGACAATGGATTAGGGTGTACAAAGATGACAGGAAGTAGTAAAACAAAAAACATGGCGTAGATAGAAGCCTTCACCAGGCTTCTGATCTGGGCCATCGCAATCTCGCTGTGGGGGTCCGATTGGAGTGAGGAACGGTGCGCGGCACTGTTTCTCATTCATTTAGACGCTGCAGCACACCATCCCGAGCTGTGACCCATGGGTGTTAGCTGCAATTAGCAGCCGTCACTCGCCGTTTGTGTAGCGGCATTGCGTCACGATCCTGTTGCATTGTTGTTAAGGGGTTAATTGTTCTGTGGGCTTCCTGCAGTTCTGCATCAGCTATTTGATGACAGGAAGCTCAGTAGTGTTGTGTACTGGGTACAAAGGAAGCAACTTTGTGTCGAGCTCAGGAGATCATGTGAAAGTGTTGAGCTCTTTTTCAGGGCATCCTTTAAACCCACCTTCCTTTGGTCCTGCCACCCACGACTTTCAACATAGTGTAGGAAACAGAATGTGCACTAAAACTGAGGTTGGGAGGGAGGAAGATAGACAAAACACAGCAAAGAACCCTTGGGGTTGTAGTTTTATAGGCCGCAGAGGAGTGAGTGCAACCTCTTTACCCTCTGTTATACCTCCTTAATAAAGGGCACCATAAACTTTTACCATACAGACTTTTAGCGCTCTTAGGCTATGTTCACACGGCTTAAAATGGGACGTATTTCAGTCCGTAATTACGTGCCGTAGTGCGCGAATTACGGCTGCAATACGTCCCAGTCATTACGATCATCCCCAGTTCTCATAGAGAACTATGGATTACGTCTCCTCTCCCTGCTTGGCGAATCCGCCGCAGGGGGAGATAAGTGACATGTCATTTTCTAGCGGCGTATACGCGCCGCTAGTAATGATAGTCTATGGGCCGGCGAGGTGCCGGCCCCCCGCTCCGGCCCCCGCTCCCGCCCCCGTCCACACGGCGTATTTGCGGGTTGTAATTACGCCCCGCAATTACGCCATGTGGATGGCGACGGAGCGGGGGGGGGGGGGGGGGGGGGCCGCACCTCGCCAGCCCTAGACTATCATTACTAGCGGGCGTATACGCCGCTAGATAAGACATGTCACTTATCTCCCCCTGCGGCGGATTTGGCGAGCAAGGAGAGGAGACGTATCCATAGTTCTCTATGAGAACTGGGGATTATCGTAATGACTGGGACGTATTCCAGCCGTAATTCGCGCAGTACGGCACGTAATTACGGATTGAAATACGTCCCATTTTAAGCCGTGTGAACATAGCCTTAGGGCCACATGTATGAAAACTGTCTAGGTCTAAAGTTCACTTTGTTGCCCATAGCAAACAATCAGAGCTCCCCTTTCATTTCATATAGTGCTCTGGAGAAATCAAAGGTTGATTCTGATTGGTTGTAATGGACAACATAATGAATTTTAGACCTAGACAGTTTTTATACATGTGGCCCTTAGTTCTCTTGACGGGTCTGTTATTCCAAGTCTGCTGGACTATATAATGTGCATACATGAATAAACATGTTTAAGCTTGCTTCCATGTAAACAGTCTAGTGCTTTCATAGGGTAAAATAGGGTAACAAATGCAAACACATTTGATTAGAAGTGTCATTTGTGCAGTTGATAAGGATTGCTAGGTTAAGCCAGGGCTGACAGTATGTGCCCCAAAAATAATATTCTGCATGCTCCATTTGCTATGAAGGAAAACATGACACATGTGGTGTTTCTTCTAAAATGAATATGTAAATCTGCTTCTCTTTTAAAATGGACTACATGCACAACACGTATTTGTGCCAGCTGGTATGAATAGGCACAGTATGTGCCAGTGCATGGGCAGCACATACACATTTCTCGATTCGCTTCCTTATTTTCTGCCTGGAATAAACAACTCCTTCTGTATTGGTGTAATTTTGGTTGAAATGATGCAGTTATTGAATGTCTTCAAGTAATTATTGCTTTCATTCTGCAGTATATTATTGCAAACCTCTGATACCCTCCAGTGTTATAAATGTGATTGTATCATATATGAGAATTTCTTTATAAATAACTTTCAATTCAAGTGCTCCATTTTCCAGGAATTCACTGCTCTATAGTAAATGTATGCTATTTATTTCTAGATTGAGGATGCTGCCAGTCAAGGATCAAAGTTTGCTGGAATAGTACAGGGATACTACATTCCAAAAGACCTGCCATACAGCTTGTCTGATAGCTTGAGTCAAACAAGCTCTCCAGAATTCACAGCCATCAATAAAGCATGCAGCGATACCGAGGATCATACTTCAGCGGATAAGAAGTCAGACTGCACTAATGGAAGTACTTCACCAAGAAAGAGCAGGGAAAATGCTGAACAGTCCAAAACAGTCGATGGGCTGGAAGCTATTGAGCAGCAAAAAGCAAAGTCTTCAGCTCTGGATGACGTAGATCAATTAGAAGAACTCAACTTCGGTGTCTCTAATGAGGATGTGTTCGTTCAGGATAAGATTACGTCAGAGTCTACAATGCCTGAGTTTTGCAGCAGTAGAAGTAAGTTTAAAATGCTGCTGAATTTTACAGTAAAACATAAATAAATGTAAAAGTTAAAGTAGAAACTAAGGGCGACATCTATGAGTTTGCGCATGCGCCATTTTTGTTACTTGGCGCCGACACACCAGTTTTAAATAGATATAGTGGAGTGTATAATACAACATAAAATGTTATGCGTCAAACTACTACCCCACAAGGAAAAATCTAGCAGACATAGCCCTGTAAATGTTATCTTCTTCATGCAGAAAAATAACCATGCCACACGCCTTGTGTTGTGGAATTGTCACTGATTGTCACCACAGATTTCATCACCAGTAGCGAAGTCTATAGTGAATCCACAGCAAAGTATGCAGCAAAATCTGGATGTGCTTTGGATTTGTGACAAGATCTATGGTGGAAGATTTTCTTCACATATGGACTTACCATGACAGTAGGTTCATATGGGGCAGATTTTTCCACCACAATGCTGTGGCGAATATACAGCAGAAACCACATGGATAATGGATTTTGCTGAGGATTTAAAGGGGTTGTCCACCTTGTAAGAAAATCATATCAGCTCCTGGGTTACTGTAAAATAAAAAAAATAAAAAAACTTATACGTAACTTCCTCCACTACCCAGTTTTATGAGCAAGTCTCCTCAGTCTTCAGTTTTCATTCTGTCACTTCTAAACGGAGATGTGGCGATGTTGATTGGCTTTAGCAGTCATGTGCCTCTACTTAAATCCTTGTTTGGAGCTATTCACTAATGAATGGTGATGTAAATTATTGACACATGACTGCTAAAACCAGAATGAGAACAGAAGACCCGGTAGATCCAGCGCTGGTACCAGGTGGATATAAATTTATGTTAATTTTACTTGGACCACAGGAGCTGATGGTATGATTCTCTTTTGAGGTGGATAATCCCTTTAATTTCTGCTAAATAGAAAAGGGGAAAAGACTCAGCGAGCATCTACAAAAGAAATTTATATGCTGCAGATTTTAAAATCCATACAACATATCACTTTACATGTTGACATTTTTTGCAACAAGTATTTTTGCAAGTAACCTGCTGCAAATTTTACTCTTGCATAGCTATTCCAAAAATTTACAGTACATAGTGTAAATTTAGCCAGCATATAGCACCATGTGTAATGGTTTGGTAGGCTGAATAATAATAGGTTCTTACTGTGAATGGCCACGTTAACAACTCTCTACTCCATTTCCCCTCCATTATTTTATTAGCAAAATCAGGTGCAGGCTCAGGCAGCAAAATGGAATAAAATCAATAAAAAAAATAAATAGGATTAACGCACATATATTTAGTAAACATATAAAATTAATTTTAATAGTTTTTTTAATTTTAAAGGTATATTTCATAAGGGTTGTCCAACTATTGTTTTTAATTTTTTACTGGAATGCAGCTTTTATTTTAAAATAAAAAATTTTTTATACTCGCCTCTCCGCTCACCTGGGATCCAGCGCTGCACCGCCCTCACTCTCCACTGGTCTTTCTTCTGATTTCTTCCAGTCTTCTTTCAAGTCGGATGTCACCGATGCATCCGCTGATTGGCTGCAGCGGTCACTTGCCATTGGTTGATGTTATGGTTCAGAAATAACTAGACCCCTAATTAACAGCAAGTCATGCATTCACTAACTAACGTCATTAATAGTGAATACAGCTGGAGAAGTTATATTATCACTATAAAACGCAGACTATTAATAAATTGAAACATTACTATATCATCATAATAGAACACAGGATACATCAATGTGACATCACCACAATAGAGCATAGCCTATACATGGATACCTAGTCTATTGTACACAGTATAATAAGCATTGTTTGTCTTAGAAATGTACATGAACTCATGTTAAAAAGACAATGCAACATAACCTAGGAATAAAGACAAAAGTCTAGTAATACAGATCAACACTAAAGTGACAATAGTACACATCCTCAGAAAAAGACACTGATTGTATAGCAAAATAGCTAGAGGAATCAAGAAAGGAGCATGACCTGCTAATCTGCATTTAGCTGCTGCATTCCATGTCAAATTTGGGAACATCAGTAAGAGCAGGGTTCACAGTGACAATTCTGCTTCTTGTTAGTGATCTGGGTAGAGTAAGAATAGACATTGTAGATTTATTTTTCAGGTGCATGGGACTTTGAAAACACCATTTGAAATCTGCAGGGCATGCTGAGAATCTTTACCACTGATGTGATCCCTGTGGATTTTAGCATAGAGGATTTATGGTAGATTCATAGCAAAGGATGTAATAGCAATTCTGTGCTACTTCTAGACTTCTTCTTACAGGGATTCCCTCTCTAAGCTGAATTTTATGAATATGTGATTAATATGACAGTGAGATAATAGCAGAAGTCCTGCCAAGCCTCATTGCCCTCTCTTCTTAATTCAGTGTTAATACGACCTCAGGCTATAGTCCTGAGTAATCTGAGACAGGCTGAGTAATCTGGACATGCACCAGTCGACCTGTCGTAAAAACTACTAAGAATAAAATGTTCAGAGATGCCACATTAAATCATTATAAGGCCACGTCTACGTGACTGTGATTTTTAGGCGGATTCGGTATTTAGACTGTAAATCATCTCTATAGACGTCAATAGAAAATTCATGCTGTAGCCTGCATAGCTCGGATTTTATTGGATCAGATTTCAAATCCAAAAACTGGGTAAAAAAAATTAGAACATGTTCAATAAACACTTGAAAACGATAGATTATAGTACTGTTCAGTTGAACGGAATGCGAAAATCGCAGGAAAAAACCTTGCCAAAAAAACATAAACTGAGTATAAATTACTGGTCGGATTATGATTAGAATCTGAGCAGTATTTTGTCCTCTGCCGTGTGCACATAGCCGAAGAGTTTGACCCCACGGCAATGGTTTTCAGTCGGTTTTACAGATGTTTTTCGGATTTGAAAACCATCTAAAAACTGACTGTCAACCTTTTACATTGATTTAAATAGAACATCCGTGCAGCGATCCACACTGCACAGATTTTCCCCCGGACGGTTTTTCACACCGCCAGCGTTCCTAAAAACTCAAAACATGTTCATTCTTTTGCCTGGTTTCTGGGCAGAACATGAAGATGTGGGTGCGAAGGGGAACAACTTGAATCCACAAACCGCGGACAAAAGCTGTTCCTATACGTGCCAAAAAAAAGACAAAATACTGGTCGGAAAATTTGACCAGTATTTTGTATTTGCCCTGGAAATGCACCCTAACAGTACTAAGAACATGAAAATCAAGTTCAAAACATGGCTGTAGAAGCAACCTATGAATGTAGCAGAGTTTAGCTTCACCATGATATTATGACTCTCTGTGTTACCTGCTCTTATCTCTAAAGAAAGGCCATTGAAAAACCTGAGAAAAGTTGAGGTAACATTCTGTGCTGTGATATCATGGTGCATGTATCTGTTACGTTAATCTTTGCTACATATGTATTCAGAAATGGATACAGAGTAGTGCGCATTACCATTGATGTACAAATGTGGATACCATGAAAAACATACTATAATATAATTACTAATTCCTATTCTTTATCACAGCAATACATACATCAGAAGATAAGTTTGACTGAATTTTCTATTTAAGAAGTTATCTCATATAACACAAACCAGTTCAAAATGTGGCCACCAGGAAAATTAGATGTTAGATCATGTTCTAATTTTGCTAGGAAAAATCTTAACCAGCCAGATATTTTCCTTATAATGGCGCAGGGGGGAAATGTTCTATTACAGTGGCCATTCATATAGTCTAAGGACGGTTTTAGTGCACTAGAATGAACGCAGCTTGTATAGCAGTTCTGGCTATTAGAGAGAGGTTGTAGGTGAGGACCATCATCCGTTATGTCCCAAGGCAAATAGTATAGTGGTTGTCTTCATGAAACAACCCCTTTAATTGTACAGATGATAGTAGTGTCTGTTCTGCACTTTAAGGAATCTTCTTCGTTTTGGACTGGTCCAAGGTGAGCAGTGAATACCCCTAGTGGGTCCCTAGGCATGGCAGACCTTGGGCTCTTTTTTAGGGAGAAAGGCAGAAAAAAAGAGGAAGAGTAAAAGAGGTATGTACAGCCTAGTGCAGTAGCTGAGGGTGGGCTCCGACAATCAGCTCCACTGAGGAGCCCAAAAAGTCATCTCCATTGGTTGGTCCCAGGTACCCTAGTCTTACACTGCTTGTTGTTGATTATTTTTGCTTATTCACTTAAAGAGAACCTGTCACATAGGTTATGCCCCCCTTGCTAAAGACAGAACAAGGTAGTGTCAGACATGCTGTTTCCAGCACTGTGTCCCTTATTCTGTAAGATGCTCGAGTTTTCGAGTATTTAGTGCTCAAATCTGCAGTTTTCAGTCAGAAAAGTGTCATTCAAAGAGTCAGTTTTTTTCAAACCCCGCCCACCTGAGGCTAGTCCCGCCCACCTCAACTGATAAACCTATTGCTTTGAAAAGGTAGAAACATGAATAACTGCTGGGTGGGTGGAGCTAGCCTCTGGTGGGCGGCGCAAACACCTACTCATGAATAAGATTTGAGGGGTAAATGCTCTAAAACTACAGCATTTTACAGAATAAGGGGCACAGCGCTAGGAATAGCATGTCTGACACTGGCTTGTGCTGCCCTCAGCAAGGGGGGCATAAACTATGTGACAGGTTCTCTTTAAAGAGATTGTCGGCCTCATATATAAATCATTTTAATAGCTCCCACGCCCCCAGTTAAATGAAATAAAAAGTTATACTCACCTTTCACCGGTTCCGCGTTTCAGCAGCGTGCCTCTACGGTCTTCTGTTGACACACCTTTGTTTCCAAATTGGGACCACATCATTGCTGCCACTGATTGGCTGCAGTGGTTACATGCCACTAACTTACATCACCCTTCAGATGTGTCAGCATGTCAACAGAAGACCTAAGAGACAAGCTGCTGGAACCGGGGACAGAAAGAAGGCAAGTAAATCTTTTTCTTATTTTACTGGTGCCCAGGAGCTATTAGAGTGCTTTTTCATGAGGTGGACCAACCCTTTTAAATGGCTACTGGAGCATTGCATTGTTAAGAAATCACTCTGGGGATAGGGATACCTTTTGGTAAAAAAGAATTTATAGCATGCCAGTCTCCTCAGCTTTGCTGAATTACTGAGCACAAGACAGTGGATTCCATCACACTAATCTGCCCATTTTACAGCAAGTAAACAGTGTGCACCCCTTTACCCAGTGGTAAGGTTTAGAATGCTTGCATAAGGTGTAAACCAATGGTTTCGGATTATCTATATGAAAACAAATTGTCGTCTTTTCTTTTTCAGAATCCGAGATTTTGGCGCTTTTTAATAAGCCGAAAACTCAGCAAAGGTACAGAAAATATTATACCGTGAAAATCCCAATGAAGATCACTAAGGAAAGAAATACGATTATTGGTCTGGAAGCAAACTGGTTGGAATACATGACAGATCATTTCAGAAAAGGATGCTCTTTGGTGAATGCGGTCTTTTATCTTGGAATGGTAAATGGTATGGAATTTTACACTTGGCAATTACATCTGTTTAATTTCATAATAGTCATTTGAAGGGGTTGTCCGCTGTGTTTGATTACATTGTTTTTAGGATACAAATTGTTCTTTGAAAGCAAAAAGTTTACTCTCCTTGGATCCAACACTGCCATCATCCTCCCTGTCCGGCAGTCTATTTTCTTCCTGGCTCCAGGCAAACGTGACATTATCACTGCAGCCTCTAATTGGCTTCAGTGGTCACAGACTTTTGCCTGACATCACCATTCAGAGCATTCTCTAGGGATTTTGATTTCATTCACTTGCAATACCTCACACAGCACAGGCACAAATGTGGCACTGACTCTTAAATAAAGTCGAAATGTAGTTAGAAATTTCTTACAATCTATTTAAAGGGGTTTTGTCATCACAGGCTTTCAAAGACTTGAGTTGTTTCTCTGTCTCTTACAGCTTTAAATCCTGGGGCGGGTCTCTCTTTCCAGTAGGCATCTCTCCTCCTAGTAGGCATATCTGTCCTCCCAGTAGGCGGGTCTTCCCTCACTGAATACTAGTGACATCATCATTCTGTGTGAGCAGTGGAAGGGAGAAGACGTCACAGCTATGCAAAACCTCCTGCAGAGCTGTCACCTCCCTCCACAAGCTCCTTGTAACCAGAACACCTGCATTGGTTTAAACAGTGACACATACAGCCAGAAATCATGAAACAAATGTGAGGAATGCGCTCTGCTCCCCCCTCCGTTATCAGGCAGGAGTAGAGGGGGGGGAGAGTGTATAAGGCTGTGTTATACGGGCACAGTGAATCTAGCAGCTAGAGACTCAGTAATTGCCCAGATCCTTCACATAGAGCTGGGAGATGAACATAGAGGAACTCAGGCAGCCATTATTACACAGACAGAGACAGCAGCCAGCACAGAAAGCTGTTTTACTTTCAGAGGGGTGAAAGTACAGAGAATGCAGGCAGCCAATCACACCACAGGGGACGTGTCCTGACCAGGGGGCGTGTCCCTAAAGGGTTGAACTAAATATCAGGCAGCCAATAACAGCAAAGAGGGCATGGCCCAACCCCCAGGCTCCAGTTTTAGGTATAGAACACATAGATTATCTAATGCCTGCTATACTAAATTATTTAGGTAATACAAACCAATTGCAAAAGTGCTTATTTTTACTGTCCCCATCATTACAGATATGATCTTTTTAATGCGAAAACCCCTTTAAGTTAAAAAAAAAAATACAAGCTGGCAGCCTATCAGGAGAGATCAAACAGGTCTGTAGCTATAGCAACCTGAGGAGCTGATGCAGCCCATACAAGAGGGGATATCTAGGAATAGGTAGGATACTGTTAATGGACATAAATTGCAAAAATGACTTGTTTTTGCAAGATCTTTAACATAAGAAGCAATCCTTGCAGTGAGACAACCCCTTTAATGGCAGCAGTGAAACAGTGGGTCACTTTCGCTGGTGCATATTTGTACAAGTATGACATGCAAGTTCTTGTTTATCATCGTCAAAAATGCGTAGTCAAAGGTGGTGAATACGTTAAATAGTATTTCTGTAGCTGAGAATGTAGTCTATCAAGCAGCGTTCTTATATTCTCTGTATCTGCTGTAGTTTCCATGTAAATAAATAGGAGGCATTAGTTTCAGAGCAACGCTTGTACGTTGAAGGAAAAGTGATTGATCACAACAAGTGTCATCCAATCTACTGCATCCATTATGACAAATTATTTAGTTCTGATCTTTTCATGTAAGAGAACAGGACACAGTGTCTGCTTTGATAATATCCCAAATTTTCCACCAGACGTCTGTAGTCTCTAAATGGTTTAAGCATTTTCAAGCAGCCTGTGATCGCTCCTTCCACAGTTTGTTTCAATGACATCGGATGACATCTTCATTGTGACTTGTTGATGACTGTTCCCGCTGATTGATACATTGCTCTCTGAAAAAGAAATCTGGGCAGAACAGGCTGCCTGATCTGATTATATTCTTCCCATATGGATGCGTGGAGATGTACTTATAAATAGACAGACAGTGGGAGTCTGCAATTTGTCTCGCTGGTTCCCTGTATTCATGGGCAAGAGATGCACAGCGGGGTGACACCGGGCCGCGCCTCGTCATGCTGACAAAGATATAATATTCCTATGTGTGTGTGTTTCTGGGAGTATTTCTTCTCCCATTATTTTATACATTATACATTTCTTCTCCCATTATTTTATTCTAATCAGTATAATGCTCTGATCTGTTTCATTGTATCACTAAATTTCCATATTCTGTATTCTCTGAATAGAATATGTTTTATTCCATTCTTTTTATTTATTACATTTTAAAGAAAACATTATACTGTACAATTATCATTACCATTTCCTTTTGGTGTTTTCTTTCCTTTTCTTTTCTGAATCTAGATTTACTTTAGAAGAAGTAGAATGGGATTTTCAGTTTCCAAGCAGCTGCTCCACTTTAAAATAATACATAATCAAGTATTTTTAAAATTTTTTTTTTTTTTTTACATCATTAGTGTGATTATGGTATTGTGTTCTGCCTAACAATCACATTATGTAAAAATCATCCTATTAACCCATTCTTTGGCCACAATACAATACTATTGATCTACATAGAGCTTGAGCTCGGGCACACCATGTTCTCTGGCTGTGGGATTCAGTAGTACCGGAAAAAAATAAAATTGGACGTATGAGTAAAAATTATTGACTGTAATAAGTGTTAGAAAACTGAGCTTGCATGACAGAGTTGTGGCACCATTACACCTCACAGCTTGAAAATTGATTTTGGGATTGTGACAGGAAAAGCAGCATGTGTTTGCTTGTAAAGCTGCTGACAGGTTTTACATGGTACATTAAATATAGCATCCAAGCGAGAACACCCCAGTAAAATTTGCCCCGCAAAGATTATTATTTTCCTCTAGGATTTTCGAAGCGTAGAGTGCCAGACAGTCGTGTCTGATCATGATCTTTATTGAATGTTTACACCAGGAATATACTTTTACTGTTGAAAGGCTTTATTTTCTTTATTTTTTAGTTTTCATTTTATTTATGTTTTTTTAGTTATTTTATTTTATATCACACATATGTTTTGCCACATTTAAGTAAACTTAAAAGTCTCGACTCCTTTGGAATGTGTGTGACGGGTACAATAAAATGGAAATTGCTACATGTCTGTTTATGGCACATACTGTATATTGGCTTATTGATGAAAGGCAAGCAATCAATAGTATGTGGGAGTGTGCAAATTACATTTTCCAGCAATAGATTGCTAGATCACATTGAGAGTGTGCAGGAAGTTCCATAAACAAGCTTTGGATTCTAACTAATGAATTGGCCTGTCTGGTCTTATATTTCAATCTAATCAAACATCTTTAAGAGGAGATAGAACAAGTTGTTCAGAGTAGGGATTTGCTGTCAGACAACTTAATACACAATGTGGTATTTCATTTGCCTTTCATTATCAAGCTAGATTTGTGTGTTGCATTTAGGTTAGATTATTGTGACAGTTTAATTGCATTTATTTAGTTTTAAACACATAGGGCCTGATGTATGAAAACTGTCTAGGTGTAAGACTTTTTGTTGCCCATAGCAACCAATCAGAGCTAACCTTTCATTTTTTCAGAACTCTATAAGAAACAAAAGGGGAACTCTGATTGGTTGCTATGGTCAACAAAGAAATTCTTAGACCTAGATAGTTTATATACATGTCCCCCATAGTAGCTAGATGTTGCAATGAAGCCAGTAGGAAAACATGAAGTTTCTGTATACACTTAGCCTCATTTATCAAAAAATGTATAGCAGTAAGACTGTTTTTGTTACCCATAGCAACCAATCAGAGCTCAGCTTTCATTTTTGATGAAATTAAAAGTGAGCTCTGTTTGGTTGCTGTGGGCAGCAAAAACAATTTTACTCTTAGGCTATGTTCACATGGCTTAATTGCGGGGTGTAATTATGCCCCGCAATTACGCTGTGTGGACAGGGGCGGGAGCGGGGGGCCGGCACCTCGCCAGCCCATAGACTATCATTACTAGCGGCGCGTATACGCTGCTGGTAAATGACATGTCACTTATCTCCCCCCGCGGCGGATTCGCCGGGCGGGGAGAGGAGACGTAATCCATAGTTCTCTATGAGAACTGTGGATTACCGTAATGACTGGGACGGATTCCAGCCATAATTCGCGCAGTACGGCGGGAATTACGGACTGAAATACGTCCCATTTTAAGCCGTGCGAACATAGCCTTAGATGTAATAAATAAGACCCATTGGGGCAGATTTATCAAGGCAGTTGCGCCAGAATTCTGGCTCCATTTGCACCAAAAACAAGCTTTTAGACAGTTTCAGGCACTTTTGCACCTCGTACGACAAAGGGGCGTGGCTTTGTAAAAGGGGTGTGGCTTTGTGGAAAGGGGCGTGGCTGAAATACGACATAAAATGCGCCAGAATCTGCGACCAAATTCTGGCGTAAAAGTAAGCCAACTTAAAGATGGTACAAACTTAGACTAGACAGTTCTAACCTGCGCCAGATTTATCAACACTATGATAAATGTGGCACATTATAAGATTGTCTAGTCTAACTTTACACTACCTTATAGTAAGACACTATTGATAAATCTGCCCCATTACGTTTTTGTTTGACCATTTCGTTTACCCCAACGATGGGTTCCACCCTTATAGATCTCAGATAGCCTATCAGAGGAGATCAAACAGGTCTGTAGCTATAGCGACCTGAGGAGCTGATGAAGCACATACAAAAGGGGATAACTAGGAATAGGTAGGACACTGTTAATGGACATATATTGCAAAGTGACTTGATTTTGCAGGACCTTTAACATAAAAAGCAATCCTTGTAGTGAGACAACCCTTTTAAAGAGATATTTTCACCACATTGATTAGCTTTAAACATCTAGGCAAAGGTAAATAAAGACCTAGACTGATGACCACTTCTCTTTGCCTTAGCAGCCCTGGTTGTGATGGTGACTTTACTCCCTGCTGTGTTTTATTAGCAGCACAGGAGCTTGCTTATCTTTCTTACAAGCAAAGATCCTTTTAGGTTTCTTCTCTGCTGTTAAAACCCTTCCCTCACCAATGTCTGGCTTAAAGGCTCAGCTAGGAATAACAAAGCTGAAAATTGCCCTATTGAAGGGCTGAAATCTAACTTCTATGGACTTGGGTGATTAAATCACTTCCTTTGATATTTATGGTGGTGCTGCTTCATTTTCTTTTTTTGTCTATGTTTTGCAGCATTTGGGGTCCTGCTCCAGAGGCTTGTACACCTTTTGGAAATGTTTTCCTGTTGCGGTTCTGCTTACTGCCGTGTGAATTAAAGGGGTTGTCTCACTACATCGATTCATCTTACCTCATTCCTGTTTTATAGGTTTCTTTTTTAAATTCTGGGGTGTGTTTACTGGCTTCTACTGGATACTACTGTCCTGCAGTGGCAAGCTGCTGAGGACACCTGGTCTGTAGCTATAGCGACCAGCGCTGGCAGGCTATTAAGAGAGATTGAGCAGGTCTGTAGCTATAGCGACCTGAGGAGCTGATGCAGCCCATACAAGAAGGGATATCTAGGAATAGGTAGGACACTGTTAGTGGGCACATATTTCAAAGTGACCTGTTTTCGCAAGATCTTTAAAATAAAAAGCAATCTTTGTAGTGAGACAACCCCTTTACAGCTGAAATGTCAGTTACTGCTGTAGAACCACTCACAGCCTAACCAGGAAGTGGGAGTCTGAAGGTGCAGGCTGTGAAGAGCAGGCTCTGTGAAAAGTTGGATGGGAAAACCCCTTTGATAAATATCAACTTTCAGGTACCCTAAAAAGAAAAAAAATACAACAAAGTTCATTAAAAAACAAGTTATAGCTGTAGGCAGGCTTGATAAAAAACACAGAAATTCTAGTCATAAAGACTTAAATAGGATGTGCCATTTAAAGGTTAATATTTGAGGTAAACTCTCAGTAAAGTTAGTAAACTAACACACTATTTGGGACTAAGCAAAAAAAAAAAAAATAGCCTAAAAAATGTACTATTAAAATATGATATGCCTCCACTTAGAATGGTAAGAGATTGTCTCCTTTGCAACTTTCTTTGGGCAGTATCACTCCTGACCAGACACAGTGTAGAGAATTGCACACAATTCCATTGACATTATGATTGAGGAATTGGAGGTTTGCTAAGAAAAAATTTGAAGTGACCTCTGCAATTTACATGCACTTTTGTCTCCTTGGTCTAATAGTTGGTGGCAGCCCTAGTGCCCAGATTCTTTTTCTTCATGAAGCAATGCTTTATTCTATCAGTATGCTATAAATTTAAACTGAAAACTTAAGAAACTCACCATTTCTGCCTTATAAGATCATAAGTTGCTATTTTTAGGACTTATATGAAACCGTATCCACTTGTTGAGTGAATGACCAATGGTGATCATGTATAATCTAATATTTCTTGTCTAGGTCTCTTTATAAAATGAGCTATGGCGTCACTGTAATGTGTCGAGCAATATCTAAATCTTCACTCATAAATGAATTATAATTAGATTGTCTGAATGAGGTGGGACAATAGTGATACAGCACATTTCCGATATCCATCTTGGGCTGTTCAGTAACAATAATTTGAAATAATACTCCGCTGAGCCTCCTTCTCTGCTCTGTAAGCGGTTCAATAATGTTGTTATGACTAATATCAGGAAATAAATGAGTTTTCAGTAATAAATTAGTTAGATGTTCCAGCCATGTACGTTTAAAGATTATATCAGAAACAGGAAATTAGATGTAATGAGCCTGTAGAAATATTGTATGACTTCATTATCTACCTAAAAAGAATATACATTCATTCTGTTGCCTAATGGAATCCGTAATAAGATTGGACACCACAAATGGTTTGACTATGTAGCCAGGCGTAGAGTCGATATTGCAGAACATTATTTTTCATTGTGTTCTTCTAACAGTCAGAAGCCTTTTCACCTGCATTAAAGTCTTACCTATTGAAGTTATTGTTTTGCCTAGTTTTATACAGCGTTTTTATCACATTAAACGCATTGAAATGCAATCCCAACATTAGGACTTTTTTTAAAAATATATATTTTATTATTTTCCAATATATAACATATAAAAAACTGAGCATTCAATTGCCAAGTTACACAGTAACACGGTAACACAAGTGTAACACATCATAAGACTGTTCATTATTCAGGTAAGTAGACTCTGGTTGGTTATTTGAGTCGGACCGCTCCTGATCCAAACAAATCATAGAAGGACACTTTGAACCAAGTCCGAAAGAGTTGGTTGTGGAATATAATAGAGAAATGGAAGGTGTGTCTGCTTTTCGTACCACTAAGCTTCTTTGAAGGCCCAGCCTCAAGAAAACAATAAAGACAACAACAACGCAAACACCAAGGAAAGAAGAAGGTGTGGGAGTGGAGGGGGGGCTGACACATCCAATAGATACTCCACATTTGTTAACTCTTTTGGATTAGAGATTGGTTATGAAATCCCGTAACTGCTTAGATTTGGGCCACTTCTTTACGTTCCCCACATTAGGATGGTTTGATGGAGCTCACTTACCAATCTAAGGGGGGCCAGAACTACAATGGGGGATTTACAAATTTAACAGAGGGAAGGGAATAACACTGCTTGGTGCTGTATACACGTGCATGTAATGTAGGAATGGTCTTAAAATTAGTATTTCATCCTAGTAGGTTTGAAAAATGTGTAGTTTATTTATATTTTGAAAAAATGAACCATAAGTCAAATAGCTCCTTGATCAGTTACATATAATAGCTTTAATTTAATGGGGTTGTCCAGTTAAGAAACCCATTTTCATGTACTCTGTTATAGAATTCTGAGTTAAAGGGGTTGTCTCACTACATTGATTCATCTTACCTCAGTCCTGTTTTCTTGGTTACATTTTGAATTCAGGGGCGTGTTTACTGGCTTCTACTAGGATGCAGTAGAAGTCAGGTATATAGCTATAGCGACCAGTGCTGGCAGCCTATCAGGAGTAATAAAAACAGGTCTGTAGCTATAGCGACCTGAGGAGCTGATGCAGCCCATACAAAAGGGGTTATCTAGGAGTAGGTAGGACTTGTTGATGGACACATATTGCAAGGTTATTTGTTTTTGCAAGATCTTTAACATAAAAAACAATCCTTGTAGTGAGACCACCCCTTTAATAGAGAATGGCTATGAAGAGTGTCTCTCTTTCTGAAGGACCTGTTCTGCATTACATAAACACTCCATTTAATTGAAAAGCAACATGCAATGCCTTTTTCCATGCTAGTTGCGCTGCAGAGAAACCTGCACATTTGCCGGAAGGCTTCCCTACAGATCACAGCTGATTGCTGGTACACGAAGGGAACACTTTATGATTAGCTTATTTTTTTTAAAGGACTTTTCTAATAAGTACAGATTGTCCAAAGTAAAGAACTCTTTTAAAGGGTTTTTTCCACCACAAACATTAATGGCATATCAATAGGCTATGTCATCAATGTTTAATAGATATGGGTCCCACTTCTGGGACCTGCACTTACAGTATTTTGAGAACAGGCTCTGGAACCTCTTCGTTTTGAATAGACGTGTTCATAACGCTCCCATTGAAATTATTGGGGGAGTTCTCAAGATAGGTGCAGGTTCCAGAGGTGGAACCCATATCTATCAAACATTGATGGCATATCCTATTGATATGCAGTGGTATGGCAGAACAAAAAATGTATTTACGTATTAGGACTACAAATTGTTGCACATAACTGCAAAAGTCCCTTCTTTCTTCAAAATAACTTAATTTCATACCCACAAATTCAGTCAAAATGTATATCTGATCATAAACAACTCTCCAGAAATTAATCATACAAGCAAAGGATTTAAATCTTAATACATAAAAATGCTTCTCTCTCCACTTCTTTCCTGCCTGTCTCTGCTTCAGCTACCCCTGCTCTTCTTTCCTCTCCATAGATGTCTATGGGCAGCTGTAACCTGTTCTCTCAATGAAGCTGAAATTTTGTTCCTCTGTGTTCTAAAAATTCTATGAATAATTTCTGACTAAATATACAGTTAAGGAAAAAGGAGGAAAAACATCTCATTAGTGGAAAAAGAGGCATTTATCAGTAACATCACAAAACCGCTTGTGTTCATTGGTACTGTTGATTTATTGAAAATTATCTAAAACCAGAATTATACTCTTCAGAAATAACTTGATATATCATAAAATTATGAATAATCTTAAAAATGAAACTAAACACAAACAATAAGATATATATAATAATATTGAATATGTTTATTGAAGTTTCACTTGCGAATATAGCATAGGGTTTCTCAAACTTTTACTGGTGGACCTCACCAGCTTAATCATTGTTACATTTAAGTCTGAGCAGTCAACATTTATACAATAAAAGGGACATGTAGAGGGCCACTAGTACCAAACACAAAGCCCTAACCAGAGGTCTCTGAGCCCTACTCCTTTTCTGCTACAAGAAGAAAAATAAACACAGAAACAAGGCCATACTCACAGCTCAAAGGCTGGACTGAAACTGAACCCAGTAAAGAGGCAACACTGGCCCCTATGCTACTTGGGAAAGATAAACAGGTGCAGCTGATTGCTGAGCAGTAGCTCACATACCCCACCACTAGGGGAACACTTAGACTGCACATTAAATTGATACCTGTTCACACAGTATGCAGAAAAGCCACAGCATACTGGGTTCAGTTTCAGTCCAGCCTTTGAGCTGTGAGTATGGCCTTGTTTCTGTGTTTTTTGAGTAATTAATGTCCCATTTTTTCTGTGTTTTTTTTTTGTAAGAAGAAAAATAACTAGTAGCTTACTATTTGCCAGACTGTAAGTGAAAAGATCTTTCTCAATGAAGTCATATGTAGTAGATCCCATCTGCTAGGACTTAAAGAGAACCTGTCAGCTAATTAATGCTGCCCGAACAATGGGCAGCATGAAACAGCTGCAGGTTACCCGATCCTAACCCTGTGTGTTTTACCCCGAAACGCTGCGGCATTCCCAAGTAAAAACCCAGCAAAGTTGTGGGCAGATGAGTCCCATGTGAGGCTTCTCCCCGCCTCCTCAGCTTGACTGACAGCTCTTTTCCTATAGACAAACATAGGAGAGGGGACGGGGAGAAGCCGCTGTGCCCGGAAGAGATGAGTCCGATCTGCGGCTTTCTCTCTGCCCCTTCAGCTTGACCACTTCACTGTGTGTTTTACCTGGGAACGTCGCAGCATTTCGGGGTAAAACACACATGGTTAGGATCGAGTAACCTGCAGCTGTTTCCTGCGGTCCGCTGTTAGAGCAGCATAAGCTAGCTGACAGATTTCCTTTCAGTGTCATGTCATAAGACAGACCTTCTAAATCTAGGAATCTGGTTGACCTGCGGTATCACATCAAGAGCTGGGGCCGCCAAGCATGCTACAGTTTTAAATATTAAATTGAGTTCCAGGTAAAACTAGGATCTTTTACAATCACATCTAACCAATTAAAGAGCCTTTAAGGTAATTTGTCATCAAAAACTGACTTACTGTTTAACTTACATTTTTATGTTAAACACTTTTTTTTTTTTTTTTTGGTTATGTTTTTTAATTTTCCATATAACTTTCAGTATTTTTTTATTGTTTATTAATTACTGCAATTTTCACTTTGGGCACTAAGCCTAATAATAGTCTGACACTTCCTGTTCTGTAGAGGGAGATTTTCAGTGTCTGCTCATTATCAGTAAAAGCAAGATCAAACTGAAAGGAGACACCAATGTGTATAGATAACACAGAATCCACCAGTCACAAGAGGAAGATAGTCACAGCTCCCCCTCACCTCCTGCACAGTGATTTTCCCGGTCCACTAGCTGACTAGAAAACTCTCCTATAGAAGTCTATGGGACAGAATTAGTCTTAAGGCTCCTATGTGCATGAAGCTGCTGTAAAATACCTCTCTGATTACGGTTAAAGCAGTGAAAGCAAGAAGGTCTTCCCCACAATCATATATAGACAACTGCATTGAGAAATCTACAAACAGGAAATAAAAACGGCTAAGAGGAAAAGAATACGGATCAGGGTCTTGATTTAATAAGTAAAAAAAAAAAATTTGCAACAGATTCCATTTAAAAATAACTGAGGACTTTAAGCCAAACCAGTAGCTGCTCCATATGGAAAAGCCTACCATGTGCAGACAGCTGTTTCAGGGTGCCTAACCCTTATCAGTTTTGGCTAGCTGGGTGAGAGACTTGTACCTAATGATGTTTTAAATCTCTTTAAGGGGTCAGATGTGACTGTAAGGGATGTCTCTTCCAATAGGTTGCTGATGCTTTTTCCATATAGTTCATTTGAATATATTTTCCCATGAAGCATTGCAAGGCCATAAGTCCAATCCACCTTTATTTTTCCTTTCCCCAACTAAAATTTTCCCCATCAAAAACAGTTAAACCTGATCTGACCGATAAAAATACATTGTATAATACTAAAAAGTCTATTAAAACTTTTGGAACTGTGAATAAGCTTTCTGATTTTTTTATTTAGCTTAGGGAACATTTTTAAACACCCTGGTTGGGCCCAACCTCCAGCCTTCAGGAAATCATTACCTCCCATGCATTGCCAACTAAACCCATGGGCATCATTTGAGGCCAACATTTTCCCTTTATTAAATATTGACGTAGGTTTATTTCCATTTCTCGCGCTAAAAACCCCCCCTTTCTGGTACCCCAGAAATCTCCCCGATTTCCTCTTTGGCATTTCCACATCTGTAAAGCAGAAACAAGCTGCCTACCCCCAAGAGCAACCACTTTCAAAGGAGTTCTTTTAACCCTGTCAGTGCTACTATGGGGTCATTTAATAAGTATTTTATGTCTTTTATTTCTTACTACTATAAAAGCTGATGAAATCATTATTTTTTATTGGATTGTATGAATATTAGGCTACCTGTATAATCCTGGCTCCTGCTAATAAATTGTACTGAGGTTTTACTTGTGGATTGTTAATTTAGAATAACTTGGTTTATACCAATTTGTTTGCTATGTGCAAATAACATAACAAGAAATTAAAATTTAATTGACCAAATTTTTTTGTAAAAACACTTGCATTAAAAAAAAATTTGGGAACGGGGAAATTGGGGCACCCTGAAATTTCAACCCACTGAAAAATCACAGGAAGAACTCTTCAGGGATCTCTTTTGACTAGTTAGCAGTGTGGAGTCATGAGAAAAACTATTGGACTTAATATAAACCAACAAGTAGCAACTTTGAGACATACAGGGGTTTCTTTTTTTTTTTTAAAAAGGGGTTTTCCCCACAAATGTAATTTAAAACGGGGGACCCCCCAAAAGGGGAATTTTTAATCATTTCTAAAAAAAATGTTTTTAAAAAAAATTTGCATCAGAAAAGCTACAGGCTGCCTTCCCCTCCCCCAAGTTACTTACAATTTGGGCATTAGATAAAACCCAGGAAATTTGGACAAGACGTTTTGGGCCCGGCTTGCACACATTTCCCTTATTTTATTAAGAGGGACCGTGAAGGGGGCTTTGGAAAAAATATTTTTGGTTTTTGTATACAGAACCATTTTTTTTGTAGTTTTGATTATTTGGGGAGATCCCGCTTTATTTTATGCCCAAAAAACCATGAAGTACTTTCAACTCCTTTTGGAAAAAGGGTTTTTTGTTTTTTGTATACAAAACCCACTATTGTAGTCTGATTATTTGATGAACTTTGGGAAAACACCATCCCTTATGCACGGTCTGTGCTCTGGCTGTGTCTCTCCTCTTTCCTCATTTTTGGCTTGTTTATTTTTTGTTTCCCTTAGCAAAAAAGCATTTCCCTAAAAAAAAACCCCTTTAAAGGATATTTCTTTCTCATTGATTATCTTTAAACATATATAAGCAAAGTTAAATAAAGACTATTACCAAATTTTAAAATTTCTGTTTCCCAAAAATTTCTTCATTTCTTTGTTTACACAAACTTTCTAGTTACCAACCCCCTGTTAAAACATAACTTTTACTAGAACATTCTAAAAATTTTAAAAAATCTTTTAAAACCCCAAAAAACTAGCCCCTACCTTTCCCAAATGGGACAGCATACTATAAACCCCTCCCTTTAGGGGAAAACCGCCCCCATAAAGGGGGGCTCCGCTTTAAAGACAAATAGTTAACACGTGGGCGTCTAATTTAAAAATTCAAAAAAATCCCACCTTCCCCCCAAAGCGTTTCCCCCCTGTAATTTGGGTTCATTCAGGGAAATTTAAAAACTCGCTGGATAAAAAGTACCTATATACAACGCATATACAAATTTTATCTATAGTTAATAACCCGCCCATAAAGATAGGGTAAAAAAGTGATTTCTTATTTTGGGGTCTGCGAGGGAAAATAATGATGAACCTCGCACTCCTTTTTATGCTGGGGACCCAGGGAAAAGGGGTACAAATAAATCAACCGCTTCCCTTAAAAACCTTTCATGGGCCCCTTCCCCGGGGTTTTTGATAATCAAGCCTCTAACGGGTTCCCCATTTAAAAATTTTTTGATTTTTTAAACCCCTTGCCCCCTTTTTATATGACAAGTGCCATGTTTCCCTGCCATTATTTCACTTGGCGTTTTATAAATGCCATATCCCCGGGGCCGGCCCAGTCCCCTGTGTCCCCGGCGTTTTACGTACTATACTGCACATATCCAAAGACAATTCATGGCATTTCCTTTAAATTTCCACCGGACCGGTTTGTTAAAAAAGAAAACCAAATTGATTTCAAACATGCGCATTTTAAATTCCCCCGGTACTAACCGGAAATGGGCATAATTTTCTTTCCGGATATTTGCAGTATAGGACTTAAAAAACCCGGGGTATGGCCCCTAAGGTTCCCCCCGGCCCTAAATTTTCGAGGGTGGTTGCATTCCCTTTCCGGGCCCTTCCAGAACGGCAATTTTTTTTGCAACCGGGGGTGCAAAAAAGACAGTTGGGGGTTCTGGGAAATGCCAGGGGGTCGTCCTCAGCCGGGTAAACCGGAAATACTTTTTCTCTTTTCCGGTCATTCCAGTTAAAAATATTTCCCGAAGCCAAAAAGAAATAATGGCAGGGGAAAAATGCCAAAATTTTTTCATATAGAACCCGCAAGGGTAAAAAATCAATATTTTAACCCAAAGGGAACGTTAAGCTTTATTACATACACCGGGAAGGGGCCCTGGGAAGGTATTTAAAAGGGGAAACAGGATGATTTACTCGGATCCCTCCATCCCGGGGGCCAGCATAAACCCAAAGGGAGCGGAGATCTCAATTTTTATACCTGGGAGCATCCCAAAATAAGTATCACTTTTCTTATCCTAAACTATATAGGGGTATAATTTTACTAAAATAGATTGTATATGCTTGTTTTATAGCGAAAATCTTTTTTCAAAAGCGATTTTTGAATCCCCCCCAAGAACCCTAAATTTTCATGGGGGAAACCGATGGGATAGCTGGGATTAATAGAATTTCAATAGACGCACACCCTGTTTATACAATCTGTCCCCCTTAAAAACGGAGCCGCCCTTTATCGGGGGGGGGGGGGGGGGGGGGGGGATTAAATCCACTGACGGTTTGGGATATATTAATGCTTTAACATTTAGTAAAGTAGTGGGATAAAGGGGTTTTTAAAGATTTTAAAAATTTTTTGAAATCTAAAATAAAATTATGTTTTAACAGGGGGTTTTAATTTTGCAGTGATTTAGGTTTCCAAAAACCTCTGTTTATAAAAATTTGGGAGTTTTTCTTTGTTTTCCAACCACCTCTCTTAAACCCACAAGGGCCGGGGTAATGTTTTTCCCCCCCATGTCCCGAGCCCGAAGGAAAAATTGCTTCTTAGTTTTTTCCCTTTAACTTTTTTACTAGGAAAAAATCTTATCTCCTGCTTTTTTTACACAAAAATAATCTAGTTAAACCAAAACCCTTTTTCTTCTCTAAACAAGGCCGGGGTTGACCTTTTCTCCTTGTCCCTTATTCCCAAAAGAAAGGAAAATCCTTCTTTAGCTCTGAGCTTAAAGGGTATTTTTAAAACAGCAAAGTTAAAAAAGCTGTCCAACATCTGACGGCATTTTAACATCGCTGGACCATGGTTTTTGGCCCATTTGCGCTTAAAACCGCAGTGTAGACCTAGCCTAAAAGGGGAAAATTTTTTTTGTAATTGGGTTTAATTAAAACATAGGGAGTTAAAAAATTGGAAAAAAAGACCCGCACCACAGTACATACATTCAAAAAACCCCTTCATTTTAAAACATAGTAACAGGAAAGGAAATTTTTTAAAGGGGTTTTTCTCCCCTACATTGATTCCCCTTACTTCAATTTCCCTTTTTTTTTGGTTTTATTTTTAATTCCAGGGGTTTTTACTGGGGTTCTACAAAGGGTGCAGTAAGGCCAGGGTCTGTAGCTATAGCAAACCATTTTGGCAAACCTATTTAAGAGATCAAACAGGGCTGAAAATAAAGAAGACCTTGGGAAGCTGATGGGAGCCCATACAAAGGATAAACAAAGGGAAAAGGTAGGGCCCAGTTAAACGGATCATTATTACAAAGTGACCCTTTTTGCAAGATCTTTAACATAAAAAACAATCCCTTGTAGGAGACAATCCCTTTAAGATCAAAGAATTTTATACCTTTTCCAAAACCGATATTGGCTCAGTATAAATTTTTAGGTTTGAAAATTAGAAAAGGTTAAAAAAAAGCCCCCCAAAGGGTCAGATTTTGGGGGGAAAAACCCGTTTGGGAAAGATAGAAGGGCTTAAATGGATCCCTTCATTTAAATTCTAAAGTACCCAAGTGGCCTCAATTTTTAAAACAGATCTTTTGTTTAATAATATATGTTTTTTTTTTTCCTTTTTTTTTAAAATCTTTAAAATACCCCTTTTTGATTGTGAAACAAAGTTTCTGGGGCTGTCTAATGGAAACATTTAAGGGGGGGAACCATGTCACGCCCAGGGACATCTAAGTCCTTTTGGGGTGACTCAAACGCGTAAAAATTTCTTCTAGGGAAACAGCGCTACGTTTTTAAATTTTTTTTTTAAAAAATGGGGTGAATTTAAAATTTTTGGGAAGTGTTTAAAAACTAAAAACCCAAATTCTGGACATTTTTTTCCATATAATTTAGAATCCCCACCTTTTATTTGGAATATCTCCTCCGGATCTTTTTTATTGCACTGGTTTTTTTCAAAACTGGGAAACTTCTACAGCAAAAAGGGGCAGGAATGGAACCCGAAAATCAAAAGTTTTTAAAAAATTGTTTTTCCCTTTTGCTTGTCAGGTTTTCTTTTCAAATGAGAAAAACCTTTACCCTTATGCTTTTATTTTGGGGGAAACCTTTTAAACCCTTCTGTTAAAGGGCTGCAAGCATATTTTTGTTAACTAAAAAGGATATCAAAGGGCGGGTTTTTCCGACTGTAAATTTTTCCCGGGTTTTTGTGCCTGCACACGGCGCGTGGGGGGGCGGCTTTTTTCAGCGATGACGGAAAAAGCCCTTCAAAATTCCCCATCCCCAGATTCCGTCCAAAAACCGGATTTAAGAAAAGGGGCTTTTTAAAAATGCAGAATGCTTTGGGGGCGGCCCCCCGGGGCGGAAAAACCCCCGGGGGGGAAAGGGTTTTTTATAGAAACACCATTGGGGCTCGTTTTTTAGCCGGTTTTTCAGCCGTTTTGCAAAATTGCAAACCCCCGGGCCGTTTTTAAAAAAAAAAGGGGCCCTGGGGAAAATGCCCCCAAAAAGGTTTTTAGGGTAGGCATAGGTCTACGGAAACTGAAATACAGTCCCTTGCTGTTTTAAACCCCCCCCAGGCGTTTAGGAAGCTTTAAACCCCCGGGAAAAATCCCCATTAAGAGTTTGGGAAACAGAGAAAGGGAATTTGAAATTTGGGGGCCCCCCTCTAAGAGTACCTTTACATGGTAGGGGGCACATCAAGGTAAACAAACTACACATTATATAACTTTATTTTTTTACTTATAAAGTTTTTACATTTAAAGTATTTTTAAAAAGTTTCCCCTATTTTAATGTTTTTTTATTGGGGTTTTTTGGGGCTTAGTTTTGCTCTTTATCTGAAAGTTTGAGAATTTACTTTTTGCAGTTTACAACATTTTTGCATACTAAAAGGGGGGAAATGGGATGATTTGGGGTTTTTTACCCTTTTTTTGGGGTCAAATCGCCAAAAATGAGGGCCCTATATTTTCTAATGCCCTAAGCCATTGTTAAGCGCATTTTCGTAAAACTCAACACTTTTTTAAAGCGCCTAACAAGAGGGACGTTCCCGGGGGCATTCTGGGACATGGATTCCACACTCGAAAAATTAGACACTTATGTAAATGTGGTTTTGGCCAAAAATATGCCCTTTCTGCTCAACAGGGGAGACCTAAAATTTTAATGTGGTCTGCCTGAGGAGTCGAAGTGGAGCCCAGATTTGCTGTTAAAAGGGGGGAAAATAAAGTCCCAAATTTTTCACCAATCCACCGTACATTTAAAAAAAAAAAGTAATTTTAAGTTTCAAACTATGTAAAATTAAGTTATTTAAAAAATATTAAAAAATTTAGGGTCATAAAAAAATTTAAAATAAAAAATATAATATCCCAAAAATTAAAAATCTCCTATAAAATGTATTTAAATTAAAAAAACAAAAAATTATTTTAAAATTTGAAATCCCGGGTGAAGAAAAACAATTTTTTTAAATTTTTTCTGCATTAAATTTTTAAAAATTACTTTTGCTGCTCTCACCCTTTATTCTACATCAGCAAAAAGCCCCAGCACAGCACAGTATGCTTGGGGCCTTTGGTTTCCCAAAAAGCAAGATCATAAACCATAGTTTCTTTAAACACTGACAAATGCTATTCTAATGGGTTTTCTTTTTTTTTCCCGCCTGTCTATATCCCTTTTTTACATGTTTTTTTTGGGGGTTTCTTATGCGCCTAAATCCGTAATGCACTAAAAACACAGGGCAGCGCGATGGGAAATTTAAAACTTTATTTATGGGAAGCACAAAAACCACTTTCCCAAAATTTTCAGGGGGCATTTGACACTGAAAAATAGATGAGAAAATGAACTTCTATGCACCTAGTTTCATACATGTCTCCCTAAGAGTCTTTAAAAATTGCAAATGAAATATAGTTGGGGGCCTATTATTCTTTTTTATTTGGACAACCCTAGTAATCCTTGAAAACCCTTTTAAGCTTTGTTTAATGACTGGACAGATCTTTTATGATGTATAAAATACCATTGACTGTGATTGTGTGTATAGTTTTACTATAAATAGATAAATGATCTGAAATAATACAGAATAGTACAGAACAGAATATGGATGACTTAGGACACTTCCCTGTTCATTGACGTCCACACTGAATGAATGTACTATAAGTCATAGCATAGATTTCTTTTGTACTTCGTACACTTAATATTTTCCACCAACTTATTTCAAAGGCATAAGGCATCTAGTGCTCAGTAGTCAGTAAATGTGAATTTATACTCCTCTGGTAAAAACAAATACAAACATAAAGTGCATTTTAGCCAAAAGAAAGGGATTAAATATTTTTTGACCCAGTAAAACATTTTTTTGTGCACAGTAGGAAAGCACTTTTCCTTTTAAAAAAATTTAGTGGGATTGACAATTTAAAAAAAAAATTTCAGTAGTATTAAATTTTTTTAAGCTCCACCACCCAAAGAAGTAGTAAAAAGGTAAATTTAAAAGGGGGGGCAGTTAGACGGGAGATATCATTGAAGACGGCTCGACTGCCCGGGTTGTTTTTCTGACTTTTTTAAAGAACAAAAATAGTGTGCCTGCTGTTCGGAGCTTACTCTCAAGAAGCTGATAAAGTCCACAAGATCCAAAGTATTAGCAGCCAACTTGCCGTAACAATAATTTTAGTCAACTTGCTCCAGATATTTTTTGAAAGGGAATCTTTTTACTATTCTTACAAATTTTTTTTCTAACTTTTACTTTTTCATAAAGTCAAAAGGGAACTTCATTCCCCTTTAAAAAACATACTGTTGCTACCAATTATTTTCCTCTGCAAAAAAAAAACTCATATGGACTGAGGTGAATAATAATAATTTATAGGTAAAAAAAATAAAAAGTAATATTTGTCAACCAGTTAATTTTTTCAGCAAAATAGACAATGGAAAGCAATCACTTTTTCTGCTTGGACCTTCTCTTGTTTCCAATAAAGCATCTATCATTGAAGGAAAAAATCATTTATGTCTAACACTTAGACTATGTAAAGTTAGATCATCATAGTGTTAAAGGGGTTGTCCCACTTCAGACAATGATGGGATATCGCTAGGATGAGCCATAATTGTCTGAAAGGCCTCGATCTAAAGTGGGAAAACCCCTATAATAACTCTAGCAGAGGTTTAGACTTTCAAGACTAACTTTACTTCTTTTAGTTGGCTTTTCTTTAAAACCCCCTAACACCAAAATTTTTGGGACACAGGTTTTTACACCAAAACAATTCCCCCTTCTTAAAACCACCCACTTTTTTGAAAAGGTGCAGAATTGTCTAAAAACTGTCTATAACTCACAATAAGGTGGTGGTAAGAAAGTACACCATTACTTTTAGTGCAAATTGTGTCAGAATTTTGCCACAATTGCTTTATTAAATGTGCCCCCAAAAGTGTATACAATGAGTAAGGTTTAGGGTTTTAACATGTTTCAGCATGTTTTTACATCTAATATCCAGCAATCCTCTAACATACATTGTGCCAAAGAACACACCCACAGAAATTTTTTTTTTTTGGGGCCTTTTTCCAAAAATTAAATAATAACACAAAAACTTTTTTCCCACCAGGGTTTAGTGGTTTTGTTGAACCCCTTTATTGTAAAAACTACTGTGTTTTCTCTTTTTTAAATCAAATGACAACCAAAAAACACCCAAATTTTCCCTGATCAAATTTACATACCTGGTTTTTTTGGGCCCCTGAAAAAACATGCACAAAGTTCCCAATTTTTTTGAATGGCTACAAAGGTAAAACCTTACCTTTTACCTGTTTATTGTAATCAGTTTGTGTGCATAAAAGGTGAGGAGTTTCGGGGATCCAGACAGCTCTGCATCCTTCATCCGTCACTGACGTTTCTGGTTTTGGGATCATAGGAAACAAAAGAATTGCAAGATCTAGGGGAAAAGGAGTTGAACGAAAAACAAAAGGATACAAAAAAAAACCCAAAGGGGAATTGAAAAAGTCGGTCAGAATGTTCAAACGTGATTAAAAAAATGAAAAATCAGGGCCTGAAAAAACCCAAACCAGGGTAAATTAGACCAACAAACATTTTGGCCACAACTGCCGGGAAAAATTTTTGGGGATGCAAAAAAAACCCACAAATAAAATCAGCTAAATTAGGACTCTCAAAAACTGGCAGTGTGGCTTTTCAAATGCACGATAAGGAGCCTGAAAAAAATGGGCTGCAGGGTAGTCGCCAGAAGAAAGCCATTATTTGCACAAACCCAAAAGTTCTCGCATACAAACGGCAAGCACACAACACAAGCCTCAAAATTTCTGGAAAAAGGGTCATTTGGAGTAGAGACCAAAATCGAATTTTTCGGCCAAAACCCTAAACGTTACATTTGGAGGTTCAAAAAAGGCCCTATGAGAAAGGAACACCATCCACTGTAAAGCACGGGGGTGGATTCTGATTTTTTTGGGGTGTGTGAACTACAAAGGTCAGGAAACTTTTTCAAAGTTTAAAGAAAGATAATCAGCACGTTTCCAAATACTGGAGGCAAATTTGCACTCATCAGCCCGAAAACTGCGCATGGACAAAATTTTTACATTCCAACAGACAAAATCCAAAACCAATCACCCTTCATTGGCTACAGCAAAAAAAAGTAAGCTTTTGGAGTGGCCCCTCATCTCCGACCTCATATCATTGACCCCTTGGGGGAAACTCAAGCAAACGCAGTTCATGCAAACACCCAGGAATTTACAGGAACTGGGGGCTTTTTGCCAAAAGAAAGGGCACTTTACCATCTTAAAAAAATAAAGAGCCTCATCCAAACTACCACAAAAAAATTCAGCGTCACTGGTTAGAGGGGACAAACACGTATTTAGAACTTGGGGTAAAAAATTTTTTGACGGGGTTTTTTTTTGGATTTTTTTGGTTGAATTATAAATTAAAAAAAGAAACACAGTATTTGACAAAAAAAGGTTTTTCACCCAACCACTAACCATGAGGGGAAAAAAAAATTTTTTTATGTTATCATTCATATTCTCTGAAAAAAGGCCAAGAAAGCAAACATTCTACCGGGGAGTGTAAACTTTTGAACACAACCATATACTTGTTAAAACTTCAATTTATTCCATAATTAATTAAAAGTGGCACATCTCCATGTGGACATCAGGCATCGCTGACGCATGTTGAACTGAAACTGAACTATTCAGTTCGAACAACGTCACCTTCCCCCAAACTTTGGGTGATCGTCACTTTTTAAATTTAATGGGAAAAATTTAAAATTTTAACAAATTTTGTGTAAAGGAATCGGTACGACAAAAGCTGGTTTCTCCTGCTTTCTAGGAAAGGTTTTTTCCCGCAGTATTAAGTGGTGAGCTGGGTTTTTTTCCCTTTATTTTATTTAAAAAATTTTTACAATATCAAGATTTGTAGATTTAAAGGGGTTTTCCCCTCGATTTTTTTCACAAACTTGCCTCTGCGTAGTTTAAGCCTCCCACTTCCTATTCAGGCTGTGGGCGGTTCTACAGCAGTGACTGACATTTTAGCTCTACTATTCCTAGCTGAGCCTGTTAGAGTAACATTGTTGATGGAGGGGCTTTCATAACACAACACAAGGCTGCAAAACTCTAAAGGGTTAAAGTTTGTCTGTAAGAAAGAAAAAAAGCTTCTGTGCTGATAAGACAAGACAGGGAGTGACCTTATCATCCTTAACAACTACTAAAGCAGAGAAGTGGTCAGCAGCTTAGAAAACCTTCCCTTTAAAAAGTAGGGGAATAGAACTGCTCTAACCTGGAAAAAAGCAAAATCAGAACAGCAATGTGTTTACTAATAATCTTTATTTAATTTGGCCTGATTGTTTAAAGCTCATCAATGAGACAGGAATACCCCTTCAAAATAGCATCCATAGCACTCTACTGTATATTGCATATTGAGTTTTCTCTGTAATGCCAATGGAACCAGGGATTTGAAGGCTGCTGTGGTAGTTCTGCTATCATGCTATTTTAATATATTTCCTTTTTGTCATGATTTTTGCAAAACTCCAGATACCAACATTAAATTAAACTCAATTATAAGCCCCTAAATTATTCCAGACTCTCAAACAGATCCTTTAAATTAATTCAGATCCTATGTCAGAACCAAAAATTATTCAGATCCGGACCAGACACCTAAATAAAATGAGAACCAAGACTCCTAAATTGATTGATAACTCAGACCAGACCTTAAAATCTATTCAGACCAGATGCAATATTTATCTTGCTTCCAGTTTGGGTCCCTTCAGTTCCAGGTGCCATTGTCCTTCGTCCTAAAGCAATGTCAGGACTATGCTGCACAATGCATACAGTGTCCTGACATTAAACAGATTCAAAATACAGTGCAGTGGCAGAGCTAAAGAGCAAGCAACCTAAGAATAAGGAAGGTAAGTACAGGGGCGTTGCTAGGGTCCTAAAACATCCGGGGCCCGGCGCCTTTGTGTTTTGCTCAGAAGGTCTGGGTTCACATGGCATTTTTCGCGCCTTATTGTGAACTACGAATGTGTTTTTACAGAGAAAAACCCTCTGTTCCTGTCACTAATTTTCTGCACATTCCACATAGCTCCTGTCCATCTCCTCAGCAGTCACTGCACAATGAAAATCAGAGCTGACAAATTTACTTTTTCAAAACCGCTCACCTCCATATGACAGTACAATACCCCTAAACAGTCACTAAATAATACACCTATACATGGAGCAAATACACCAGACGAATGATTGTTACTAAAAACACTCCTACAAAACCAAGACCCAAAACTATTACTACTTAAGGCTCAAATAATCCTGCCTGAAGGGCCAGTCGGTGCTCCAGGCCTATGGCATCGGCCTGGAGCCCGGGAGGTTCGGGGCAAAGGGGGTTTTATCCGGGGCCCGAGCCCCGAACAAAACAGCCTAGCGATGCCCCTGGGTAAGTAGATGTAAGAGTTGCTGTAGGAAATTAGGCTGCGTAGAGTAAATTGTGGCATGCTCTGTTGGTTGCTTTATGTGCAGGGTATGCTCCTTAAGAATTATTGCTTCTAGCAGAGCATAGCTCCAAGCATACTGCAGCCAGTAGGGCATTGCAACAGTTCAGGAAGGTCATATGGCACCATGTTCAATCAGATAGGCTCCATGCCCATTAGAATTTCAAAGCAAGATGTTCCAGCACCTTCAAATCTTTGTTTATTCATAGCTTCATTAAAAATAGACAGTGGCAAGTACAACGAACACTGATGCACAATCCATGCACAACTGTCTGAATTTAGTCGATTGTGTGAAAATCTATATCAAAACAGTTTCAAATGGGGGAATTTGTGTCAAGATTCTGCAACACATAGGACATGGTGCAAATCTGAAAGTCTGGAGCATTCCTACAATCCACCGTATAAAACTCCATTCACTTGTGTTGTACTGCAGCTTGTTGAAGACTGTTGGTGCCTGTTCTGTGTATCACTACACAGGGTCTACACAGAATTCTTTGAGGTATTTTCCGCACTAACAGCACTAAAGGATAGGAGGCAGAAATCTGCCTCGGGCAGTCGGGGTCGTTTGCTCGTCGGAATTCTGCTTTTGCAAGCGTCGAATTTCCACCAAGCAAACAACACTGACAATGCTGAAAAACCATCATGTGAGCTCACCCTAAGTGTGTAGTGTTTCTGTGTTCAATATATGTGTATATCACACACACAATTTCTGGGGCACCTTGTCTAATGTAGTTAGTCTCTGGGGTACAGTGTATAATGTAATAATCTCTGGGGTATGGTGTAATATAATCTCTGTTGTACAGTGTGCAATGTAATCTCTGTGGTATGGTGTAATGTAATCTCTGGGGTACGGTGTGTAATGTAATCTCGGGTATGGTGTGTAATGTAATCTCTGGGATATGGTGTGCAATGTAATAATCTCTGGGATACATGGAGTAATGTAGTCTCTGGGGTACAGTGTGTAATGTTTTCTCTGGGGTACAGTGTGTAATGTAATCTCTGGGGTACAGTGTGTAATATAATCTCTGGTGTACAGTGTGAAATGTAGTCTTTCGGGCATGGTGTAATATAATATCTGTTGTACAGTGTGTAATGTAATCTCTGGGGTACGGTGAATAAAGCAGTAATATCTCGGGTACAGTGTGCAAACTAATCTCTGGGGTACAGTGAGTAATGTTATCTCTGATGTACAGTGAGTAATGTAATATCTGGGATACGGTGTATAATGTAATAATCTCTGGGATACAGTGAGTAATGTAGTCTCTGGGTACTGTGTGTAATGTACTGTCTGGGGTATGGTGTAATGTAATTCTGGAGTACAGTGAGTAATGTAATTCATTTCTAGAGTTCAGTGTATAATATAATACATTTTTGTGGTATAATGAATTCTATTATTTCTTGAGAACAATGTGCAATTCATTTGTAAGGTGCAGTTAGTAATGTAATTTCTATGTCTACCATGTGTAATATAATTCATTTCTTGGGTGCAGTGAGTGCTGTAATCTCAGGTGTAAAATATGCAATAAAATACATTTTGGGGTACAGTATGTGACATAAGTGATTCCTAGGGGAACAGTAAGATTGGGTTCTTTTATTTTCCTCATTCTGTTGTGTGTATAACAAATTTAATGGAGTAGTGATGGGGGATGGGAGGGGTTAAGCGAAATTTGCTGCATTGCACCACATTTTTTATTTCCATCTAGAGGGGGAAATATTATAGGTGCGCTGGTTCAGTTTCATTGCCAGGGCTGCTTTTTAGTCCCAGTCCGGCTCTAAACTTCAGTTATTAGAGAGCCACTCATAACCTTACGGATTACACCAAAAGTGTTTGCCATAAGGACTCTGCCCGGACCTGCTGGGGGAGCTCACAGCACTCCCTCAGACCTAATAGCTGGGCTAGAGGAGGCCACTTCACTGCAGGGAGAGGAGGGGAGGGAAGGGAAGGGAGGGGAAGTGAAAGGGAAGGCGAGTGAAGGAGGGAGGGAGGGATACGAAGATAGGGGATGAGAGGGAAAATTGGTCCCCCCCACTTTTTGAACCAAAGTTACACCCCTGGAAGCTACAGTTCATTGAGGGGAAATTGAATGCCAACATGTACAGTACATTGTTCTTTTGATTTTACCTTGGTCAGGATATAAGAGCGATTTTATCTGCTGTGAGTGCACACAAGTTTCTTTGGTTATCATCCTGTTCTTCCTTTCTGATAAGAATGCTAGCGATGTCACCATGGTTGGAGCTTACTCAGGAGTGGGGACTTAATCTCTAACAAGATTCACTTTTGGTTACAGATGAGCAATTGTTTTCACTCCTCAGAGCACTTGTAGCTTTCTTTACAGAGATGGAATCTCCTGCACTTATATTTTCGTAATGTCTCAGCTAGTTATAGAGGAGTTAAATACGCAAATCACTGCTATAGAACCACCCACAGCCTGACAAGGCAGTGTGTATTTGATACAGCCTGTGTCACTGTGAAACAGTATGGAGAGATATTTTCTTTAATTCTATAACCAATTATTTTTATTATTTTTTTTAAAAGACTATTAAAAAGAAAATCAAAATGCCATACTGGGCAGACATCATAAATCACTTGGGGAGGCGAGATGACTCTAAGGGGTTCCTTACCAGAGTGAGTTTGATGTTGGGGTATGGAGAGATCCTATCAAAGGCTATGACCAATTTCACTTTTTATCTTTTTACTGTTAATGGCGCATGAGCGCCATTGGTTTGACTTCTGAATCACTGGCAATGGGCTGTTATCCTGAATGGAAGTAAAAGTTGGTCAAACAATTCCAATACAGGGACAGAAAATGAAAATTTTGATTTTGTCCAACAAAGTTGAACCTTTGCTTTCTTCCAAAATTTTTTTGGGATATAAACAGTGCGTGCTTATGGCTTGGCTTACACCAGTCACATAGACACCTACCAACAAAGGGGTATTTCCAACCTGGTGTTTTATAGACAAGAACCAGCTGGGACCTAATAAGAAAAGACAATGGTGAAATTAAGATAAATAAGACCTAGGCAATTATAGCTGGGCATGTTATTAGGATCCTAGGAGATAGGGTCCTAACAACATGCAAGGTTGACGTTTTTCATTTTTGTTCAGAATCATGGAAGCTATGGTGGTAGCTGAAAAGGGGAATCATAGAAATTACAATCATTGTGCTTAGAGTGGTAGGTTTGACTGTCCAATAAAAGTCTTGAGAGCCCAATTATCTTAATAATTGGTGGAAATTAATGTCACTCGCAAAAGATTATACACCCGTAAATGTAGATTAATTGCTGTGGTGGCTCACAAAGAATCTATGCAGTGGCCTTCATGGTAGATATTAATATAATGTAAATTATGACATTCCAAGCCATATAAATTCATTGTGCATCTGCTGCTGCTTTCTGTCATTCACAGTTATTACTGAGCTTTTCCATTTCGTAACTTTCAGTAATGAATCTCTATCAGTAGCAGTACATATTCTTATGCGAGTTTAAGTATCCCTGGAGAATTGGGCATTTTTAAGTTGTTGAAATGTATCTTTATTATTCTGAATTGTAAAATATGGGAGTACCGTTCATTTTATACTTTATGATATTGTCAGACTTTTATTTACATTTTTATTTTTTATTGCAGTGACATAATATTGTTTTTTATGTTAAGAATGGTTTAGGATAAACACAATATATTTTAACTACACAATAATAGACACATTTTAGACTTTGACAAACAACTCATTATCTATACAGATGAGGTTAAAGGGGATTTGCCAGGACGCCAGTTACTTACCTCTTATCAGCACGGGAGTAGAATATATACAAATCATGCTGAGTCATGAAGGCTGCAGGGGAGAGAGGGAGGGGGTGAGCAAGGAGTGAGGAATAAGGGAGCGTCTCAAAACGTAACTGAAATAATAAACAGTACAACAGTGGATTCTCAATACAGCAGACACAGCCTCATAGACTGCACTTTCTTCCCGGTCCCTTAAAAGCTCATTCATTTTCCCTGTCATCAGATAAGAAGTGTTTCACGGCAAGCGTGGCCTGTCAGCTCCTCTGGTCGCGTCTAGTGGAAGCTTTCAGGTAACTAAGGGGGATTGAGAAATGCTGTAGCTCTCAGAGTCTTCACTTTTTGTAATCACATATATTTAGAAAAGTGATTAAATACCCATTTTGGAGGTTCCCACGTCAACATTACATGGTGCAAAACCCTTTTAAAGTGATTGTAAAATAAAAGCAAGTTATTATTTAATGACTCCAAGGTGGTTCAAAAACGTAAAGAGAAAAAATTATATTTACGGTACCTAGTTGTCCCCCGCCACTGTCAATCCTGAGCTCCCGGCGAGTCATTACTCTCAACTTTCAGGTGCTCGTCCTGACACACAAAAGGGGCTCAAGCTCCATTAATTTACATTGGAGTGGGAGCCCCTCCAATATTTCGAGAAGAGAACCCAGAAGTTGAGAGGAACGACTCACCAAGAGCAACATTGGCAGGGAACAGTTAGATAAATATTTTTTTTTTCTTTTTAGGGCCACACTGGCTCTAATAAAAAATATTTTTTTTTAATTGACAACCCCTTAAATAATGATAACATTTAATAATTATCCTAATCAAGTAATTTGGTATCTTTTCTTTTAGTACAAAAAGAGGTGATATGTTGTATAACCTGTGATTGCTTGTTTTGCTTATTTAAGCGATAACACTAAAAATGGTCAAAAATAGTAAGAAAAAACTAAACAAAAAAACCTTCCATTAAACCCCATAAATTAGGGGCCATTTACACCTCGTTTTTTAATCCATCTGTGGTATCTGTCAGGATAGCGTGAAAAACAATACCTCAAGGTATAGGGAATAATAGACCATACGGCTGTGTCCACACAGCACACATTTTCAGCGTTTTTTGTTTTCTAAAACCGCTGAAAAAACAACTGACACCATCCCATATACTTTAAGGTTTACCTGACTGGTATTTGTCCGGTCTTTGTGCCGTCCACACGGCCGCACGGGGACGGCTTTTCTCCGCGATGAGCAGAAAAAAGCCTTCCCATTGACATGTTCATATTCTGTCCGAAAACCGGACGGAAGAATGAACATGCACAATGTTTTCCGGGCTGCCAGGCGGAAAACCTGTGCAGTGGGGACCGCTGCACGGGTTTTCCATAGCGGCCGTGTAAAAGTTTGTGGTCGGTTTTTCAGACGGTCTGCAAAACCGCAAACTGAAAAACCGGCCACAAACCGGTGCCGTGGGGACATGGCCTAACAGTAAAAATGTTCTGTAGTCTCCACACAACATTTTTCTTCTGCTCATTTTTGCAGCTGTTTTTATAATAGAATAATAGAGCAAATAGAGTCCCTTATTTGGACTTTGTTTGCTGTCTTTGCTGAACCTACATGCCACATGCTAGTCCAAATAAGGCTATATTTGCTTTATCCTCTATTGCTTACCACAGTATACATCAGGGTACTGTTTTTTACATTAACCCAAAGGATATGAAAGGAGTAAAAAAAATTGTAAAATTTTGGACTGGCCCCTTGAAAAAAACTGTAGTACACATACGACCAGGATCACTCTTGTCATGGATTTATTTTAAAATATGTATTGAAATCTCTTAGAGATGACCAGCCAAAAATGCATCAAGTATTGTCTTCTAGACTGGTTCACTCTAAGAAGATGACCAGTAGACACGGTACATAAGAGTAAACAAAAAAAAAAAATCCCCAAAAATCTAGTCTAGTTAAAGGATGATCTCAAGGAGGTCGTCTTATAGAGAATTTTCACTGTAATACATGATTTCCTCAATTAAATGTAAAAACTGCCCTGCAATGGGATTTATTTTTGCAAAGAATAGGGACGTCTAGTAGGACTTTACTACATACTTATGGTCTTCATGGTTAAATGGTCAACATTTTTCAATAAATACTTATCAAATGTTATTTCATTGAGACTTGAGTGGATTACAGAAACAGCACCACTCTTGGCCATGGAATATATCTAATAGAGCAGCTCAGCCCAATCACAGGAAATTATGATAAATAGCAATTCTAGATTCAATCATGAACAAATGTAACACTCAGGGCAGTTTCTAGGCTAAATAGCAATCAGGGCAGAGATAAATAATCCCACTGTCATGGCTGATTAAATGTATGTTCACGTGTCATTTGTATAAAGGTAGTGGTGGATTTCACTGCATTACTTCACATGCATTAGCCTCATTTCAGTGGGGCTAATCCGCATTAAGAAATTTTGAGTTGTCTAAACTGAAACATGGATTTCCCATTTAAATCAATAGGACATGGAATGCATTTGGATTTGGGCATGGAATCTGACCCAGATTCCGTGTCCAAATCAGACGTGTGATCATCAGTCTCTGCTAAGCAGGAAGTGGGAGAGCAGGCTGAGCTCAGAGTCTTTATATACATATGTATGTACTCACAATTATGTCTTCTATCCACAATCACTATTCTCACATAGATGGCATGTAGACGTGGGGGAAATTTTTTATACTGAAGACCATCGGTAGACAGGTCTTGCAACATGACCTGTCCCCGACCAGGGCTGTTAATTACTTTGGTGGGCCTACTGCAAAGATTTTATGTTTGGGTCCTGCCCTCAAACATTGTTCCTTACATCAATACAATGAATTGAATGATATAAAAACAAATATATCTACTTAGAGTCAATTTTTTTAGACATATTTATTGGAAGATATTGACTCACAGGTGGCATCTGACTTGAGGCATCAACCTTCAATTTTCTTCTCCATCTGGTCCAGACCACCATGACAACATTTTCCAGCATCCTCACTACCTCGTCCTCACCTATACAAAAACTTCCCATCCTACCGCTCCCCTCAGTGCTGTCCCTGTTGCTGTCTCATAAGTTGTACTGCAGAAAAAAATAATCGTGAAAGTGTTCCCCATTCCATAAAAAAGGCCAGGAAGATATCTTCTCAGATTTTTGCCCTGGACAATAGCAGTGCCTAAATAGTGTTCATTGCCACATATAGCCCATTGCTCCAGCCCCCTCCTCACACATTAACCACTGCTGTAGCCCCGTCATCTGTCACGTATAGACCAGTGCTGTAACGTCTCCTCTGTCATTTATAGACCAGTGTTGTAGCCGCCTACTTTGTCACATATAGACCAGCACTGTAGCCCCACTCCTCTGTCACATATAGATTGCTATAGTCCCCTCCTCTGCCATATCTACACTGCTATAGCCCCCTCCTGTCATATGTATGTTGCTGTTGTCCACTGCCCTTCTGTCATATACACTGTTGCAGACCCCTACTCTGTAGTATATAGACTGCTGTAGCCTCCAGCTCTGCCATATCTACACTTCTTTAACCCCCTCTTCTGTCATATATACACTGCTATAGCTCCTCCTCTGTCATATGTATGTTGCTGTTGCCGACTGCCCTGAATACTGCTGTAGCCCCCTTCTGTCATATACACTGTTGCAGACCCCTGCTCTGTCGTATATACACTGCTGTAGCCTCCAGCTCTGCCATGTCTACACTTCTGTATCCCCCTCCTCTGTCATATATACACTGCTGTAACCCCCTCCCGTGCCACTCATGTACTGCTGTAGCCCCCTTTTCTGTCATTTATACACTGCTGTAACCCCCTCCTCTACCATATATGTATTACTGTAGCCCCCCCCCTCTGCCATATATACACTACTGAAGCACAATGATCTGCTATATATACACTACTGTAGACCCCTCCTTTGGCATATATACACTACTGTAGCCCCTGACTCTTCCATACATACACTGCTGTCTCCCTCTCTTCTGTCATATATACACTGCTGTAGTCCCCTCCTCTGCCATATGTACATTGCTGTAGCCACCACTATGTTGTATATACAATGTTGTAGCCCCCTCTTCTTCCATATATTCACTGCTGTAGCCTCCCTTACTAAACTTTTGTCTCTGGATCCTGTGGTATTGTGCCTTGTAAACCAAAGGCCCTTAGGTAGCATCACAGTCACATGGCGAAAGTCCTTAGGTCTCTTAAACACACCTTAGGTCTTGTTGTGCGGGTGCCCTGGGCACCCGCTCCAACAACAGCCATTATAACACTGTATCTGTAAAAAAGGAGATTATTTTTCTTAACTCATCCAATCTCTTTGACCCCTTGGCACCATACTCCATTCAAATAAATTAAATACACTTTATATAACTTCCTGATGATCTAGCACTGATTGGGTCGGATTATTAAGGGAATTACTACATATTCAGAGATGCAATTTATCAACAATATTGTAAGTTGACTGTATACAGGTATACATGTTTATAAACCAGCACTGAGCTTGCCCAGTTAGGACTAGACAGTGATCATATTTATAAGTTCATATGAAAAATTGTGCATAGCTAAAGAAGAATATGTGTTATAATAAAATACTCTAGACGATGTCTGCACATGTTACTGTTTCTCTGACAGCTCTTTCTATTCACTCCACAGATACTTCATCCGAGTTTACAGATGGTGTATTTGTTTTTGAAGACTTTCCAGAGCAAGATCCAAAGTCTGTAAAGCGTTATGATGCCATTGTGGTGGAACAGTGCACCATTATTGAGGTTGGTCTTTGTTTTCTAAGCACAAGCTAGATTTTCTGCCTGCTATAAGACATTTACCATTACCTTAAAGTTTGACTGTGTAGAAATACAAACATGCTACTGATGCCTTTGTATGTATGTATTTTCCTAGTCCGCACTAACATTAAAACTATCTATTATTGTGTAGGTTCCCCTTGTGCAGCCAGAACAGCTCTGAACTTTGCTGGCATGGACTCCTCAAGACCTTCGAAGGTGTCTTGTGGTATATGACAATAAGACATCAGTAGCAGATCCTTTAAAGGGGACCAGTCAGCTGCTTTATGCTGTCCAAATGATGGGCGGTGTAAAATAGCTGCAGGCTATCTGATCCCAACCATGTGGGTTTTACTATGAAACGTTGCTGTGTTTCAGGGTAAAACATCCGGTGAAGTTGGGCCAGGTGTGAGAAGTTGCTACAGCAGTGAGTGAGGAGTCTGTTGTGTTGTATAAGTCTCGGGTGGGTACCACGAATAACACTGAAATTCCAAGAAAAAAGGGGTGCAATCCGTATGTAGAAAGGCAAGTGCTATCACATAGAAGAAAAGAAAACGTACCAAATGGCTGCACACCCATATAAGCTTTATTAGAAAAAAGGACTACAAAAACACAATACAGGCAGTCCCTGACTTACATCGTTCCGACTTACATACTTCCCCTAGTTACAAACTGAGACTTATGGGGCGTGGCTGACATTCAACACTGAGTCACGCCCCATGATAACCAAGTGCCAGCATGCCACAGCTGCACATGAGATACAGAATGTTAGGTGAACTCTTCTAAAAAAGGGCACAGACAGCAAAACAAATGTAAAAACTGTTCCCTGTATTATCCACAACTAAAAAAAAATTTTTTTGCTGGAATTACATTTAATAAATATACCTGTTCCGACTTACATACAATTTCAACTTAAGAACAAACCTACACTCCCTATCCCGTTTGTAATCCGGGGACTGCCTGTACTTAACAACATTTAAAAACACACATAGATGCCCTAACAGTTTCAAATCCTGTTGGGAAATAGATGAAACACCTAATATGAACAAAATCCTAGTACAAAGGTCTAATTGGATATAGTATGGTTGAAAAATAAAAAAAATAGTAAATAAATAATAATAGATATAACAAAACAAATATTAAACCAAGAGGAAGGTGCATAGCCAGCGACACGCGTGGGGTCTCGGTGATGTAGCCTAGCCTGTTACCTGCACAATCCTGCTATGCCTTGTTATTTGGGGTTATTTTAATTGCTTTATCTTATACACTCTCTTATTAAACCAAAACTATATCCACCGAAGAAACCCCTTTGGGAAAGTTGTATAAGAGAGTGTATATGATATGGCAATTAAAATAACTCCAAATGACAGGGCATAACATGATTGTGAAGATAACAGGCTAGGCTACATCACTGAGACCCCACGCATATCACTGGCTATGCAGCTTCGTCTTGATTTAATATTTGTTTTGTTATTTCTGTTATTGTCTATTTCTTATTTTTTATTTTTCATCCATACTATATCCAATTAGACCTTTGTAATAGGATTGTGTTCATATCAGGTGTTTCATCTATTTCCCAACAGGATATGAAACTGTTAGCACATCTGAGTGTTTTTAAATGTTTTTAAGTGTTGGGTTTTTGTAGTCCCTTGTTTCTAATAAAGTTTATATGGGTGTGCAGCCATTTGGTATGTTTTCTCTTCTTCTGTGTGATAAGTATGTTGTATGGCTTCTTTATGCTCCCTCAGCTAAATTGACAGCTCAGGAGGCCACACCAGCTTCTCCCTATGCCTGGCCCAACTTCACCAGGTGTTTTACCCTAACACCTACACGGTTGAGACTGGGTAACCAGCAGTGATTTCATGCTACCCTTTTTTCAGGCAGCATAAAGTAGATGACTTGTTACCTTTGATCCAGTAAGCTGCTATGCGGATCTTGAGTGGATCAGATTTGTTTTTGCAGTACATCCCACAGATGCTCAGTTAGATTTGACACCTTAAACTATATTTCTGAACAATTTTTCCAGTTTGCATTATCCTCTGCTTTTTGCCATAAACAGTGTACTTGGAGTGCAACCAGGTCTGTGGAGTCGGAGTTGTGGAATTGGAGTTGGTGTCCATTTTGGTGGAGTCAGAGTGGTTATAAAATTGACGGACTTCGACTCCAAAAATTTATATAAAATTTGGAACAGTTAGTTCAGTGCAGTGGAGTCGGAGTCAGCGCCCATTTTAGTGGAGTCGGAGTCAGAGTCGGAGTTAAGGAAATTGAGAAGTCGGAGTCAGAGGTTTGGCATACCGACTCCACAGCCCTGTGTGCAACAGGGTTTAAGTATATGGTACATGTGAATGTAATATCAACATGAATGTCAAGACCTAAGGTTTCTGAGTAGAATATTACCCATAGTGTCACACTTTGCATCTTTATTGGCATCTAGTCAGTTGGTCCATCCACCTAATATACAAGGATATATGATATATTGGTCCAGGCCAACTTCTTGCGTTGCTCCATGGCCCAGTTCTAAAACTCACATGACAATCAGTGGTGGTTTTAGTGGTGGATATTGGTCAGCATGGGCATTTTGACTGGTCTGTGATTTCTCCCTAGTAAGACACATTGTGCCTTAAAGCTGCCCGATACACAGCAATTCGCAATGCAGTGTATGTTCCTACAACTTTCTATCATAACCAGCATTAATATTTTTAGCAATGTATGTTACAGCAGCTGGTGTATGGGATACGATAAAATGGGCTAGTCATTGCTCCTCATGTGTATCAATGAGAATTGTGCCAAACACCCTGTGACCTGTTCTTGAACCAGTTTTAATCGGTACCAACCACTTAGTACCTGGAACAAGGGAGTTTCACCAACTTCAATTGAAGGAAGTAGATGGTAAGAAGGTGAAAGGAAAGAGGAAATAGTAAGTAGGATGGAAGTAAAAAATGAGTCAAGTGAAAAAGGGAAAAAATAGGTTAGGTTAGTATGCAGTATTAAAGAGGATGGGAAGGGAGGGTGACCTTCTGTGTTCTTGTAAGCTGTACATGATCTCTACTACTGCAGAAATTCCAGTACTTCTCTTTTGTTATTAACACCATGCTGCCATGAAAAGGCATGCACTGCGAATTAGTTCTTCAGTATAACCTCACATAATGTGTTCATTAATCAGTTCTATTTTTATTTTATTCGCATGTACGATATTAGTTGGAATGTAGGTCACAACCTTAAAGCATGCAAAATATCTTAATCAATTAGATGAGTGTTGTTCCATGGTGTGGTCTACATAACAAGAAGCTCTTCGATTTCTGCAATGAATCTGTTAGAACTAGAGGATAAGAAAAAAGCCTTCATATTTGGTACAATAACATTGTTTGCTAAGGCAGCGAAGAGAATTTCTAACTTTTTTAATTTTACAAATTATATTTTAAATACTACGCAGCATTCCCATCTCATCGCAATTTGTTACAGTCCGACTAAGCAGGGCAGAAACTTATTCTGTTACATTTCTAGAATATATAATTTGTTTCATCTTCTTGCCTCGTTGGTAAAAGTAAAACTTGTCCTATTTGAAAAAAAAAATTCAAAGACAATTCTGTTAAAGCAATCTTTTTCATACAAACAGATGGAGCAGAACTGATTTTGTCAATGCATTACACCTGAGTTTGTCATTTGACAAAAATGTTTTTTCACAGCTTGAAAGAGTGCCTGCCATTCTAGCGAACTTGATACAACTATGTATTAGGCTATGTTCACATGGGTTGGATTTGACCTGGATTTTGGTATGGATATTGAGGGAAAATCTACTTGAGATCTAATGACAGTTCTCCATAAATACAAGTGAAAGCAATTTCCACAACCCCATATATGTTACTGACATTTTCCACACAGATTTCATGTCAATTATTTTCCACAGATTCCCACAATGTGTGGTATACTTCACAGTAGAATTCCAAGGGTTAGCTGCAGAAGAAATACATGTCAGATTAATATCCGAGATGTGAACATACAATTTTATAGTTTCCAATATTTCATTACATTTCCCTGTAGCCTTTTGCAGCTATTCCCAATAGTAATATCTGCAACAGAAGATGTTAAAGAAAAAAAGTTAAAGAATAAAAAACATTTAAAAACCCAAAATGGTATACAATAAGAACAAAAATATCTAAAATATTGAATTTTATATTTACTTTTATTTTCACTGGGTCAAAAATTGTGGAATGATCCATTTTCTTTCTTTTACCAGATAAGATATATGCTGCATAGAACAAAATAGATTTTGTATAATAAGGTTTCAAATTTTTAAATGTCCTAGGTTATTAAAAAGTGAAGCTTTCCCAAACCTTTTAATTAAAACACTAAAAAAGGGGCCGTCCCCAAATTTTTGGGAAAAAAACTAATAAAACAGTGGACCTTATTTATCATTTTTTAAAAATTTGATCCAAAGCAGGGTTTATACGAAAAAGATTGAGTGCCAAATAAAATGTTTCCCCAAAAAATTTCCCGTTTTTTTTGAATTTAAAAAATTTCCCGACCCCGAAAAAAACCCAACCCCCTTTTTATAAGTTATTATAAAAAATTTAAATAGGGTAGAATTTTTTCAAAAAAAAAATATATAGACATTAAAAAGATAAACAACAGATCAGTGTTTACATTCTTTCAAGTGCTAAATATGGGGGCAAAAGGACTGCTAGTTAAAAATGGAAAAGTGGATAGGGGTTTAGGTTTCCAAATTCTTGGGAAACCCGCAAACCCATCTTGAGGACGGGATCCCCCACAGTTTCCTTAGGCCCGAATGGGAGAGTGGGTAGACTTGCCACAACCCCTCCATTTTTGGGTTTTATGGGGGTTTTCCCAGTAAAAGCCAAACACCCCCGCTCAATGTTTTTGAAACCTGAGGTGGGAAAAAAACCCCTTTTTGAAAGGGGGAAAGGGTCCATCAGAAAAAAGAAATTATTTTAAGGGCATTTTTTTATGGTAACCACATTTCCTAAGAATTTTTTTTTTAATTTCCCTTTTGGCCCCACAGGCCCTTTTAAAAAATAAAAACACCTTTTCCCTTTTTTTGTAAAAAAAACTTTCCCCTTGGCTCCCCATTATCAGCACAGGCAGGATTTAAAACTGAAAGGTGACACCCGTTCTAACAAAAGGGTCCAACCCCGTCCAAAGGGGGATAGTCATAGCTCCCCCCTTATCCTCCCACCTGCACAGAGAACCTTTTTCCCAGGGCACAGATCATTTCCTAGAAAAATTTTTCCAAAAAAGTCAATTAGTTTTTTCCCCCCGTTCAAAGGATCCTATGTCCATGTAGCTGCTGTAAAACTTATCTCTAAATGCTGTTTAAAGCAGCAGCTAGTTATATACAGAAAACAGAAATAAAAAAATCTACAATCAGTAAAATAAAAGCAGCTAAGAAGAAAAGAATATGTATAAATTTTGGGTTTTAATTTAGTAAAAAAAAATATTAGTGATCGTTTCCCCCTTTTTAAAAGGGGTTGCTTAGAAATTTTACTCCTACATTTAATGTAGAAGGTCTGTGACTGGCTTTTAGCACTTGAAAAGTTACAGATCAAGTCATGAGATAAGACTGAGCGGGGTTCTGGCCAGGCAGAGCTACGTTGGGCGGAGTCTGACATGGCTGGAGCGGGCATATGCTTCTGGAAACAATGCCAACAAATTCTTCTGAACACATTGAGCATCAGGCAAATGTTGAGTACAAAGACAATTTTTTTATCAGAATGCGCTGAGTACCAAATTTAAAGGGAATGTGTCATCAAAAGGGCTTTTGGTTTAAAATCACTTTTTATGTTCAAACATTTTTTAAGAAAATTTTTTATTATATTTTTTAAAAATTTTTCCCTTCACTTTCAATATTTTTTTATTATCACAACTAATTTTAGTCTGACACTTCCTTTTTGTACAGAAGATTCTAAGTTTTTTGTCATTATCAGCACAAAAGGGGAAAATTTTAAAGGGGAACCAGTGTGAATAATAACACAGGATCCCCATCACAAGAGGAATATCACAGTTCACCCTTTTTACCCCCTGCACACGACTTCTTCCCAGGTCACAGACCATGACTAGAAAACTCTCCATAGAATGAAAAGGGGGCTAGCATTTAAGTCTCCTATGTGCATGAAGCTACTGTAAAGCATCTCTCTATGCGTTAAAACAGTGCAAACAAGGTCTATGGCCAAAGTGAAAACTGCAAGACTTAAGAATTATTTTAAAAAATTGAAATATATAAAAATTTTTAAAAAAAACAACCAAAAATTCCTAAAAAATGTTTAACAAAAAATGGGGGCTTAAAAAAAATTTTCTCATTTTTTGATGACACATTCCTTTTAAGGAGTTTTGAAGTGGTTGAGTACCAAGCTTTGACTATGCTTGCTTTAGCTAAATGACCTTCATAAGCAAGAGAATTTGGATTGTAGAGAAACACAAAAAAAAAGGAAATTCCCAGTTGCTTCTCGTGACGAAATTTTAGAAGAATATAGGTGCCTTTTATGGTAAATAAAGAAATAAGGAAGTGGATCCGTCTAAACCTTTTCTCTCCCTTTTGGAAAACAGGGTTTCTGTAAGCCAACCCTTATCAACTTAATTTTTTTTTATTGCCGCTAAAAAATTGAAATAACCAAAAAGGGGATAATTATCTGGTAAAAAAGCTTGGAGCATCAAGGGGAAAAATTTTCAAAATGGCTCCCCGCCAGCCTCATAACAAATAAGGATGGCTCACTGTTTGAGAAGCCCCCCTGAAAACAGAGCCAGTATGCTGCAAACTGCACTATGTACCCTGTTTTCTCAAAAATAAGACACCCCCCGAAAATAAGACCTAGTGCATTTTTTTTTTATACAATTTTAGAGTTTTGGGTGCCTATGTATTTTGTGATAAAAAACCCACATATAAAACATGTTGATGTTTTGTTTAAAAATAAATGTGAATTCTTGTTCATGAAAAATAAACATTCCTAAAAAAAAGTGTTGTTCTCTTTAGGAGAAAAAAATTAATATAAAAAACGTCTTTTTTCGGGAAAAAAAGGTATAAGGGAAATTTGAGATAACCTCTATTAAAGGGGGTTTTTTAGGAGTGCCTTTTCTGCTAAAAATCAAATGTAAACAACCACGCTGAGCGAGAAGCAAGAGACACACCAGAGACAGAGCCGTGCATAAGGGGTCGTGTAAAATGTTCACTCAAATAATCAAACTCAACATGGTTCTTATACAAAAGAAACACCTTTTTCCACAGCAGCTTGAAAGCTTCTTTATGTTCTCTGCATCAATAAAGCAGGGGGTCTACTCAAAAACACACTCAACTAGTGGGTTCTGTATACAAAAACAACAATTTTTACCCAACCAAAAT